>JAWNOT010000084.1:1925000-2207500 GCA_035045825.1 Drosophila eohydei | reverse complement strand
GGTCACAATCAAACAAGAAAACCAATAGACTCTGTCAGCTGTATGGGCAAGCATAAAAGCGACAGTTAGTTGAACCGTTACTAACATCAGCTGCCCCCGTAAAATAACAGTAAACGTTTCCATTATCCGTTGTTTATTTTTCAAAGTTGTTTTTTTTTCGTGCGCCGCATTTGATGCGCTGTCAAAGTTGACAAGGTTCTGGCAGTGGCTGAAACATGCATGTTTTTTGTTTCTTGATTTTCATTTACTCACCTGTATATGTTCAGTTGCCAGAGGCAAACCCCTTTTGTGTGTGCGCCGCTCTTGTATTTCAACAAAATTGTCGAAAGTCATAAATAATGCCTGGACGGCAGAGAGTTTTATGGATGCTCTCTGGTCTGAGGTCTCTGGTGTGTAATTTTCTCCTTTTACCTCTCACATGAAAAACTTTGTTTTGCTTTTTAAATGGAATACACCAAAAAAATGTGTGTGCGAGTCTAAAAAGTTACAGTTTTACAGTGTTTATAAACGTTATACTGCAAATTCCAGCACAAAAAAAAAACAACTGTAATGAATTAGTGAGAAAAAATAGCATAGAAACTAAAGAGAGCAACAGTGAAACGAAGTTTAAACACTACAAAAATATTATTATATTTAAAAGTCTATTCAAGCATATGGCTTAAGTTTTGTATTTAAAGAAACTTTTTGAAACATTCATGTAGGGCAGGAAAAGTTATAAAAAAAGTAAACGTGCTCTAGTGAGGAGTGTCCGACTAAGAGATACGTGGGCTGCAGCATTTTCTTTGCTAGGGAAGCTTAATTGTTGAAGAAGTTTTATGCTAGATTGTCTAGACTTTTTAAATTAAATTGTGACGAAAGTTGCTAAGCACAAGCCTAAATAAAAATTAATATATTTTATATTTAGAAAATTTTATATATTTTTATTAGTATTTTAAGTATTTTTGGCTTGTATAAAAAAATTAAAATTTTAAAGAAAATTAAATTAAAATATACATATATAAAGAAGTATTTTTATGGTATTTATTATTTATTTAAAATATAATTTTATATTTTTCTCTTTATCTAAACTTTTTTCCATTAAAAGTTAAAGAATCTTAGCCAACTTGCAAAGCAAATGTCAGCTGCTTGGCGGTGCTAATCAAATTTGCTCAGCTGGGAACTTTAGTTAGAGTTCTTGAGTGTAACAAGAAACAGCAGCCAGTGGCCAGCTGTGCCTCGGACATGCCATGATGAAAGGCGTCACAACTATTTAGGCCAAGTTGTCACGTAGCCTGCGCATTTTTCCATATTATCCAGCATTGTGCCTTGCTCATTGACCGAAGAAGCTGGCTTTTCTGTCTTTCCGTTTCTTGTATTGTTTTGTGCATGTCTCTCACGTAACAGACGCATACATAACATTACTTAATTTTCATCCAGAGGCCAACAAATTAATGAAGTTGCATATTTCTGTCGAATTCTTGGCTAAGAAAGAGAGGGGGAGACACGGAGGCGGAGGGAGTTTCGAAAAGTCAACAAATTGGCTGACAGCTCAGCATCTGCATGTGACTTAAGCATTTGACGCTGATAAAAAATATAGTATATACGGATATATATATGTGTGTGTGTGTGTATGTAGGTGTGTGTGCGTACAGCTCTTGACAGTGCTCTGCCCAAAAAGTCATCATCACTCAATGCGTCGTCTTCTGTCCATTGCCCGTCTGCCTGACAGCTCGCAGATAACGTGTGAAACGCTTTTGGGCCTCATTATTTCAGCTGTTGCGTTTGCCTTTTTATTTATTTTACTTCTTTTTCTTCTTCTTGGTTTTTTTTTTTTGGTGGGCGTAATCCCCAACGTCTTGACTTGTCGCTCTCCCAGCCCCTGGCTCTGATCTTAATGAATTGCAGCAATTGAATGCGAAAGAGTGTTAAGCATATAGATTGTTCAAACTTGGATACCCTGCATTTCAGGTTCTACAAAGAGTTGATTTGCGTGTTCTATAGTTATCTCTTTTTGAGCGAAATTAATTTCAGCACATTGATACCCTGTAAAATTGTTATCTAAGTCTTGTCTATAGACTCTGGACACACGTCTAACTCTCTTGTGTCCTTCAGTTATTTAATTGATTGAAGCTAAAGCATCGCTTGCTTAGTTTTAATACCCTGTAATCTGTAATCAGACCAATTTCGATCAACTTTTCGATTTTTGAGAGATTTTCTAACCATTTAGTTAACTCTTTCTACTTTTTATAGATAATATTTTAGTATAATACCCTATAAAAAGTACTTTAAATGGGTTGATCATATGATTTGTAATATCTGAAATACATATATTAATAGATTCTTTCCCCTACAATTTCAATTGAGTATTTTCATACCCTTTCCCTTCCACATACACTATAAAATATACTTTCCATTCGATTGCACTTCACTTCAGAGCAATTGCAACTTCTTGCTTAACCCTTAGCCCAAACTAAAGACGCTTTCACATCGCCTGCACAATATGCACAAATGTCAGCGTCATTGTCGAGTTATTTGATTCCATAGTGCATAGTGGCAAATGAGTGCTGGGACGAATACACCCCCGCTCCGAGTGGAAACGAATGCATGAATTATTTAACATCGTGAATGTCCCCATCGTTGAGTGAGCGACAAGTCTGTCGAGGTCCTGACATGAGCAGCATAAGCAAGTAGCAGGAACACAACAAACCAGAGGTGGCCTCTGACTGCCCCGATACCCTGTAAAGTAGAACTATTCAAATTTAAAAGTATTTAAATGTATATTTTGGCTAGAAGTGACACTTTAGTTGGGTTTTTATGCTATTTATGCTTATTTCATATATTACAGGGTATACATAAAGTGTGTATTTTTAAAAAATTTAATTTGGTGATTAGCATAGTAAGTAAGCCTAGTAGATATTTGGGAAGATTGCGCTTAGCACAGTCAGCAGTGAATCAAATTTGATAGATAATTTGACACTTTGAATACCCTGTAAAAAAATAAATCTTCACTTCTTACAGTCTTATTTTTATCATGAACAACAAAAGTTTTGTTTTATGAAAATAAGAACAAAAAAACAGACAACTGAGATACCCTGTAAAGCAAATATATAACAAAATATTAAAATTTCAAGCAACTTCTTTCACCTCATGTGGTTTAGACGTAAATTTACAGGGTATAACAGTGAAAATTTAGTTTTCGCGCACACAAAAGCAGGAAGAACATGCAAATAGACAACCAAAAGGAAAAAAAAGAACTCGACTTAGTTCAGGGAACGTGGAAGCTGAACCCGCAGCTCAAAAGTTGAAGAAAATTGCATTAGACGCGCGCAGACAACGAAATAGAAGCACGTAGCAGTTGAAATGGTACAGGGATTGGGCAGACCATAGACAATTGTGGCAGAGGAAGAGGAAGAGCAGAAACTGACTGGCATATGGCATGCATATCTATCACGAAAACCTTTTAGGGGCGTTGTCGGGCTTTAGCAGTTTGTGGCTAAAGTGAGAAATGAAACTGATTTACGTATTATGGCTACAAAGATCTAAAAATATTATTAAGAAATTCCACGTCAAGGGAATACGCCTAAAAAGCGACTTTAAAATACAAATTTACATATTTATAAAGGCGCAGCAACGAGCGCAGACTGAGAGTTAGCTACTTTAACAGCGACTGTCAACAGCTGTGACTCGCAACGGCGCTGCCTTTGTTATTTTTGTTTGTCTATTTGTTGTTGCTTCTGTTGTTTGCCTTGCTACCTTCAGCAAAGGAAAAACCCTTTGCTGCTTTTGTTTATTTTTGTCACACTTGTCGCTCGGCCAGTCAGCACAAGAACGCACAACAACCGAGTGACAGCCACGCCCAAGTATTTTGACAATAACATTGAATTTTTATGACAACACGTTTAGTGTTTGAAGCATAAACGACGAATGCTTGTGGCAGCATGTGGAATGGGCGCATGTTTTATGCAAATATTTGGCCAATGGCATAAAGTTTTATTGGCAATGCAGCAGCAAGTGGAAGCATATGGCCAACAAAAAGAAACAGAAACGAAAAGTTGTGCGTCATTTCGTGGTAATTACGCATACGCCAAGTCAAGGTTTTGAGGGTAAGCTAAATGGCTGTTAGAGTGGGCCAAATGACTAACTCGGGAATATTCTGGAAGAAATTGAATGTATCTGGTATATTAATTTACTTATGTTATATGATTCCGGGTATCTACTAGTCGGACATTGCCTACTAGAGCAACTTTTCCTTGTTCCTTATATCTTTTCCCATATAATATAGTTTTTAAAAGAAAAATATTCTAGAAATCACTTTATGATCTATATGAACAATTCCTTGGTAATTTCGGTAAACAAAGTCTCATTTCTTTATCTGTCCAGTTTAGCAATTTAAAATCCTCAGAATCTATCCAGTTCCAAGCAAGACATTGGCTGCTTGCTTACTCCATCTTCGGTTTGCTGTTCTCATTATTTTTGACATCTAATGAGAGTTGTATATTGAAGTGTAAGCTTTGGCGCAACGTCTTAAAGGTTAATTAGAAATTAACATTAATGTTTATCATATCTGGGTTGGGCCGACTTTTAAAACTTGTCATCCAATAACTGTGCTGACCACAGCACGGCGCATCGAAGCCTGTCCAAAGTTTTCGCAAGTGTCAACTGGTCGGGGGATGCTCAAGAACTGTGGTTGCCTTGGCCGCTCATTAAGACGGCAAGTGGAGCAGTGGACGAGGTCGTTTGATAAACGAAATTACGTTGATTATAGCATACTTCGAGGCGGCCAAGTGAAATATTGCCAGTGACCTTAAAAAGCAAGCAAGACAAAGAGCTCGTGGCCCCCAAAACATTTTTATGCTAGATTAAGCATAATTTTATAATTAGTACGCAGCTGGGCGTGGCCCAGCCCAAAATGGGGCGCAAAGTAAATGAAAATGTTGGCTCCAACACCAACAATAACAAACATCGAAAAATTAAAGAGGAAACCTAATTAAAGCAGCTGTTTATTAGGTTTGTAAACTGTTAAAAATTGTTTAAGAATTTATGCTAATGGATGAGCTTATTAAGCGGCTTTCCATAGTTGAAAGTTCTAAGTTAGCGCAAAGACTTTGGCTTATTTAAAAGCAAAGTTTTAAGCCGAAGATATTAACAACAAATGTGTAAAGGAGATAGAAGAGAGGCAGAGTGAGTAGAGAGGTATAATATATATATATGTATTCTAGAAATATGTTTATTCTTCTCGTAAAAGGGGTTTCAGATACTCTGAAAAATATTCATATATTTTTTTCAAAAATTAAATTCTTATGTTTATATTAAGTTTAGACTTTGAGCAGTTCAAAAATATTTTTGTAAATTTAATTATATATTTCCCAAACCAAATTTGTTTGCCTTTATTTTCTTATTGTCAAATACAGGGTATTTCCTAAGTCGACTAAATGCTCATACAGTGAAAGTTATTCATTTTAAAGTTTGTTTGTTGATTTTGGCTAAAATAAATTAATTGAAATTTGCATAAAATTGGCTTTTATTACATTTGCCTAAAAGCAAATATTTGTTTAGAACTTTCTATGCCTTTAGTTGTTTATTTAACATTTTACATTTATCTTTTGTGTGCTTCAAACTAATAAAAACAGTTTTGATAATTCAACCCGAGTTTGTATATGCTCTACATAATAAATACACAAATGCTGCTACGTCGAATTGTTACCAAAAAAGGTTTTTGTCCACATCGAGTTTGTCGAACTTTCTTTTGCTAACCTGTTGCAACAACAACAACTCTTTTTTATAACTCTATTTTGCACTGCTAACCAACACTGGCGAAAAACATTTAAAGTAGTTTCGAGAAGATCGGCGCCAATGAAGAAAAATAATAAAATCCGCTCAAAGCAGCCGCGACTCAACAAGAAAGTCAAATTTATAAGTAAGTACAAAACGATATTTATGGAAAATACAAAAAATTAAAATAAAAAAAATATATTATTATGTAGGTTATTTAAAAAAATGTCATATTGAATATAAAAAATATTAAACAATAAAATAAAAATACATAACCGACAATTAAATTTAAATAAATAAAAAATTTAAATAAAATAGGAACTTATAATATAAAATATAATACCGAAAAATGTTAAATAAATATTTTAAAATATTTATTTTCAAATAAGTATATCTAATGAATAATATAAATCAATTATATTCATATAATTTCATATTGAAATTAATTAATTTGAAATTCATATTCTTATCAAAACTTAATAATTGAAATTAGAAGATAAATCACATTTCACTTTGATTGCCACCTAAAGTAAAAATAAATTTGACCTTTGTCAATTGCTAAGGGGCACTCTTATCTAGCGCCTAAATATACTTGTTATAGTCACTTTTATCACCCGTACACAATTTATGTGCTTTTCCAACCCCTAATTGCATAATGTGCCAACTTTTACTTGAATAGATCAAGTATATATATATATATATATATATATATATATATATATATATATATATATATATATATATATATATATATATATATATATATATATAATTATATATAGACAGCTACAAACTGGTATTGGTTTGATGTGCAATACGTAAAGTTCTCGTTGGATAGACCGTCATAAAAAACTAGACTCATATTCTAATATAATGTTATAAATAAGCTCTATTAGAGCGAAAGAGGGAAGGACGAAAAACAACATCCACGGCAACGTGGTCGTCAAATGCTGCCACCGTTGCTGCAAAAGTTGTCTACAGAAAAGAAAAAACAAAAAAAAAAACAAGTAAGCCAGTTTAGGTAGACGCTGTTAGCCAACTGAGTCATGCCTCAAAGCCTCCTCAACTCCACCTGTTTCCAGGCGAGGCGTTGCCTGGCTTTGGCGTTGGCTTTGGCTTTTTGTTGCCTTTTGTTTGGTAATAAAATGTCAAAATCGTCTGGCCGGCGCCAGGCTAAATGAAGTAGATTTTGTTGGACAACCCAAAACCCAACACAGCCCATCCTACCTGCCTGGCAAACTTGCCCCATGGGAGAGGCACACGGGGCGTATACGTGTGCACACACTAAACAACACGGTTGCGTATTAATATAATTTGTTATGGCTGCTCCAACATTTTAAATACTTTGCGCAGATTTTCGTGGCTGTGTTTTAATAAGCTTTATCTGCGGCCCATGAAATTTACAGGTAGCTGCCGGTAATTGTTGCGCCATGGTGACAACATTTTGTTCTTTTCATAAATACTCTGTAGGGGTTGTGGGAATTGAAGGTAAATTTAGATAGTCGTATTATTACTATTAAGAAAAGTATTTGGAAAAAGTAACAAAATTAAATGTAAAATATTGAAAATATACATTAAAAATAAAATAAATAACGTTTATATTTATATAAATGTATTTATTAATCAAATTAATTTAAAACTTTTCTTAAAAACATTTTCAAAAATAAAATTAAACTAAATTTTAATATAATAAATTGCTTTTATCAGTAAACAAATTAAAAAGCTAAATAAATTAAAATATGTTCTAAATTGATTAATAAAAAATATATAATTTAAAATGTTATTAATTTTAGAAAGAAAATTAAATTATTAATATTAATATTGAAAAATATATAAAAATATTAATAATAAAATAAATATCATAAAATACTTTTATCAGTAAATAAATTAAAAATATGTTTATGTATTTTAAGGTTTAGAAAAGTCTTAAAACATGCCATATATGTATTACATTGAACAGAAATAGTATTTCAGAAACTTTTTCGTGGTTAGGGTATACCATAGTTGAGCTCTTGGTACAACTCGCTTGTGTTATTGTTGCTCATGCTGCGGTCAGGTGTAATTAAGAATGAATGTGTTTATGTGGTTTATGTGAACTGTTGATAAATATATATACATATATCAAATTTACTGGCTAGACGATGAACTTAATGGCAAACAGATAAAAGCGGGTGTGTAATTTTATATCTGAAGAAGAAAATATTTTAATGAATTGCACAGATTTAATTTTCAATTAATCTTCAGTTTTCAGTTGGTATTTGATACTAATTTTCGAAAAGTTTATTAACTTTTTGTAGAAGTGTCAGATTTTCGCATTCATTTTCATTATGGCCATCTGCCAATTTTCGCGCTTTGTGTCAGCTTTGCTACATTTATCTCTCACACTTTCTCTCTCTCTAGCTGTCTCTCATTTTATCTTAACTTGGGTTTTTGGACACATTGAGTTCATTAATTTTGCTATATGCTGCCACCCCGCTGTGACTCTCTGCCTCTCGAGCAATCTCAGCTAATAGCATTTCTGCTTTGCCAAGCATTTTTAGCACAGCTAAAAGAAAGTCATTTAAGTGCGAAAAACTTGAGCTTGAGCTGACAGTGGCTGCTTTGGCTGGTCAAGGGTTTTGTGCAAATGGCAAAACTGATTTAACTTAACTTGGTTTTCCTTGAAGTTGAAGAATTAGTGCATTAGCTGCGCGAATTTGCACTCAGCACTTGAATTTGCATTGAGGCCAAAAGAGTGGAAATGCTTTAGAAAAGTTGATTAAAGTAAGGAGTGTTTTAGAGAGGAAGATTCAAATTAACTATATTGTACAGATAAGTTGGCCTATAGTTAATGAAAAGATATTAAAACAGCGTGCGCTAGAGTTAGCAGTGCTCGACTAGGAGATACCGGGTAGTTCCTATTCTAAGCATTTTATTAGTCTTAGTAAAATGATCTAACATAACTTCAATTTCTTTAAATTAAATTAAAACTTATATTTTTATTGAAAGACACCGTTTATTGTTGAGCAAACCAGAAGAAAACTCAATTTGTTTACATTAAAATAAAAGCCGCGGGATTTTCATACGATAATCCCTTGAAAATATGCCAGGAAAAGCCAGGCAGCCAGTCAGCCTGTGAGCCAACCAGTATAAATATCTTAATTTTCACATTAAGAGCTCAGCGTTAAGCGCATAAAATTTATTGGATATTATATGATTGCATTAAATATTAAACACATAATGCCAACTGCTAATTAACACAACAGCAGCGACTAAGCCTGGACAATTCCTCTTTTCTGTTTTACTTTTTCGGCTCGCATAACAATTAATTTGAGTAAATTTCAATTAATATGGCAATGTTTATGGGCGCGAAAATTATTATTAAATATTTACAATAAAATGCAAACTAATTAAATGTTAATTAAGTTGGTTCTCTGCTTCGCTCATAATTAGGCAACACAAAAAAAAAAAAACAAATAAAATTAGCTGCCAAATTAATTGAAAAATATTTCTGAGGAAATTTAGGCGAGGAGTCAAAGTGGGGGCAGACGAATACAAATGCAATAAACATGTTAAATGGCAAAAACACTTCAATAAACAGCACTCGAATTGCAATTAAATATTAATCATGAATGCCAATCGAAACACGAAACACGATGCATATATTTGACATTTATTGAAATATATATGTAGACTTATGTGTGTGAGCAGAAAGCGAAGCAGAGCGCAAAGAGCTGATTCGGTTACAATTCAATTATGCGTATGCGCATTTTTAATTAACACTGTTTATTTGCTTTAATTAAAAAGCCTTTTGCTGCTTTGCAATTGCGTAGCGTAAGGGAGAAATCTCCGGCTTCTGGTTCCCTTCCTACCTTTTGCTCTTTCAATCACTTTGCAAGCAGCACAAATTGAACTGAAATTGCTATAAACTCGTGCGAAAACGAGTGCTTGATATATACCTTAAGCTTTGCATACTTAAAATTAATATATAAGCTTTATTACTTTATTACTACTTTTGTGATTTAAAAAAATAAAGAAAAATCTATAATAATAATAGTAAAGAAATCTATCTTTTTGTCAGTCTCTTCTGCTTCTAACCCATTCAAATGGTTTATAATCTTTATAGGCTCCACTCAAATCAAATGTATCTATAAATATATATAATACATAAAATTAATTCCTTTTTTATAGAATTGTATTATTTTATATCTGTTCTCAAATATTGGTCTCAAAATATTAAATAAAAGCTTTTGGTCCAGATGCCATAGATATACATATTTATCTGCATGTATCTCTATCTAAAATCGAAGACATATATATTTATTCTGACATTTGTGAGCTATAACTAGGCTTAATTACCAAAGATTTACCATGTGAATGATTCTTTTAAACACTTATTACAGGGTATTTTCTTAGTCCAGCATATTAATGAAGAACCAGAAAATAATTGTAATTAAAAAACGGAAGCAAGTCAATTAAACGGGGCAAAGTTGGCCGAACCCAAAAGTGTTTGAACAAACACAAACAAAATGGCCGACACTTTAAAAAGTGCCGCCATTAAAAGTTTTTCTCCTGCACAAAATGGCGAGCATCAAAGAGAGAGAAAGGGAGAGGCTGGGAGAGACAGAGAGATGAAAAGGCATCAGCGAAATATAAGCGGATATTGTGAATTATTGTTTACGATGACAAATCACCGAAGGGAGTTTTTCGCACAAAGTGCAAAAAGGGCGTGGCTAGTGCACTGTAGCTATGGCTACAGCCCAAAAGGCATTAATCTTTGATGCAGCCGTTCGCAGTGCCAGGCGTGCGAAGCCAACAATTCATGAGGGTCTACAAATTGTACTGATGTCTAATAAAGAAGCTGAGCAATGATTCCCTATGTGGCTTAAGATGAAATATGAGCGTGAAGTGTAAGAGAAATTTATGTTGAAGTGCCAAAGCAATTGCAATTGATTGAGCTAACGGAAAGAAAGTTGGAATAGCTGCTAAGATAAATACTTAAGCCTCAGAACATGGCTGTATAGTGAGGTGTTTTTATAAGAATATAATAAGTAGGGTTTCTATAAAAGCCATCAACTGTTGTCTAAGCAAGTGCTTTACTATTTTCGATAATTATCTATCAACAGCTGTTTAAGTTATCGATAACATACAGCGTTTGAAATGTTCAGTTTTAAAAACTTATCGAAACTGGATTATATCCAACTGAGTTGGTAATGCGAAATGTAGATTAGAAAACGGTTGTTCGTTTGGCTTTAGAATTTTGAACATGATTTCATTCATTTGAATCATTTAAGCCAACATCTTGATGAAGATATAGCTGGCAATATTGAAGCTTATAGCCTATTCTATATGTTTTCTATATATTTAACTAAATTTGGAGTGATTTTGCTTAACAATTCTTTAGTATTAGTTCACACTTTATATATATTTATGTATTTAAATATTTACTTTATTTCGATTTTCGTTTTCAATCCTTTGTTTCTTCAATTTAAGCTCAATTTTAGTTGTTTTTCTTGGGGGCAAAACATCAATTATGCATGCCAGCTGCAGGGCCTGCTGGAATTTACTTGCTGGCCAAAAGAGCTAAGAGTGGAGATAGAGGAAATATATATATATATATATATATATAGAGAGAGAGAGAGAGCGAGATAGCTGCGGCTAGTTCTTGGCTAAAATGCTTGCCATGTTCACACATTGGACAGCCAGCGGGGCGAAGAGTTTTGCCATGTTTGCTAGCGAAACAAGACCACATAGTTGCAGGCAGGTAAACCTCATACAGCCAGCCCAACCCACTGCCGTTAACTGCTTTTGGCTGTCATCATTTGCATAGCAAATATGTTTCTCTGACCAAAGCAAATGGCAAACAAATACGAACCATATATGGCTATTCACATATATATTTATGTAGATATTTTGCCCAATTGTGTTTATGTGCATTCCATTTACTTATTATGTGAAAATTTGCCAACAACATGGAATAGTATTAATAATTCGTATTATTTATGCTAATGGCAAAACAGCTACGCAATCATATATGCAACAGACTAAGCCATAGGGAAAAGCTCATCCATAATCGAGTTGTACGGATTGCTGTTTGCCTTCGATTCAAGCCAAATTGTTGTTAACATACAATTTTGGCCAAAACTCTGTTTATGTACTTTGCAGCTAACTTGATTTGTGCCTAATTTCATTGCCAGTTGGACGGACAACCTCTAATCGAATTGTTCAACTAAAGAAATAAATATAGAAAATTCTTTTGATAATGGAAATTTGCTGCCTGGCGAAAAAGCTCTGATTAAACTACATGGAATGCAAATAAAAATTGTATACATAGATGCTAGTTGGATTATATTCTAAATTTCCACACAATTGCAAACTTTTTACAGGGTATTAAGTAGGCATATTCCCAACTGCAAGGTTTGTTTAGCAAAATTTTAGCTCAAGCGTTTTTTGTTTATCAATAAAGGCATAAGCTACAGGGTATTATTTAAAGATTCAGTATATATAAATATGCTAAGTATTTGTAATATTATGATTTTACAGGGTATTAATTATGGCAAAAGAACTGGGAAAGTGTAAAGTTCAAAATGGGAGCTTTTAGAAGTAAATCTGTATATTTCATATTATATTTATAACTATATTTTTATACACAAACATATATACAGGGTATTCTATAGTTTTCAAAGACTTGACATATAATATTTTATAATATATCACTATTTTTTATGTATACATATATTTTATAGCAGATATTTCATTGTACTCTATACCCTTTAACAGGGCATTAAAAAACCATAAATTTAATTAATTTGGCGTTTTTTTAGCAACACTTTAAAGTTGTTTTCAGTGTAAACAATGCGAGTAAATTATTAAAACAGAGATTGTGAAATATTCAGTGATGCGTGCCGCCGATAAACAAGAGCGACAAACACTATATAGGTATATATATATATATATATATGTATAAATATTTAAAGAATATATATATATAATAATTAAATTAAATTATGCGCTTGGCAAAACTAACAGAAAAAACAATCAAAGTTCATTAAACAGATGGAAATTCAAAAGAGACAGGGAGAGAGAAAGGTGCGTGGGAGTACTGTTCAAAAGCGGTTGAAACTGATAGTAAAGCTAACAAACAAAAATCCAATTGCTGACCAAAGAGCACGCACAAAAGCCAACAGCAGCGGCAGCGGCAACGGCAACTGCATTTTGGGTTTTCCACATTTTTTTCCAGTTGACCACAAAAATAAGGAAAAGCATGAATAAGTTTGGCCGCCAGCTGCAAAATGTTGGCTCGCATTCTGTGGAAATTTAAATTGAAGCATATTTTATATATCTATTATTTGTATTATCTATTCATGAATTTCTATTTGAAGCCCTTCAAAGTGAACCTGCTCAGACTTGTGCCAAGGATTTTCATAATTTTCGCAGCACTTCAAGAAACCATTTTATATGAACTTGTTCAGCTGCTGTTTCGGTAGCGTATTTATATTCTAAATCAATGATTATTAGTGTTCTTTCATAAGGCTTTTCAGATTTAAGGTACATCATTAATGTGTTGTTTTTGCCAAGAAATGGAGGAAGACGCTGAGGCAAAAGTCGAGACATATTCATTTATTATACGTATATTCTCGGATATGCTATGTCACCATATTATATAGCTTATAGATTTATATGTAGTACTGTCTGTAGAAGATATATTTTTATTGATAGAATCCTTCCAAATTTCCATGCAATATCTGCTCAAAACTCAGAGAAGTTTCATATTTGTAAATTTTAGCTATAAAATAGTAGATGGCAAAGCTTTCGCCCAATCGCGCAGAGTTCCATAGCAGCTAAATGATGTCTTTTAAGCTTTCATTATTATATATATATTTCATATTTGAAGTCTCTAATTTGATAACCCTTAAAATAATAAACAAAGAGAGCGCATGATAAAAGAACAACAATGTTGAAACCAATATAGCCTCTTAGCACTTGCTGAAAGCACATAATTATTATGTGATGGAGCTGGAAAATGGTTAGAATTTTCGGGTTTTTTTTTGGGCAATGCGGTCAACTGGTTATCTGTGCAGTTGGTGCAGCATTTTATTTATGGTTACGGTAGGATTAGCACAGTGTAGTATAGCGAGCACAGAGGGCAGAGGGGAAGCGGGCATGCACAATGTGAAGCTGACAATTTTATTATTACCATGCATAATGTGCAGAGCATATCCTGGTGCTGCTGCTGCTGCTGATTGCGCATTCAAGTGCGCTACCAGAAATTCCAGAAGGGACTTTGATTGGCTTGGTTGGAGCGTGGAGTGGAACGAGTGTTGGGGATTTTTGTATCTGTGTAAACCACAAAATTGCATTGTGGTCAAACAGGAGTCTAAGCCCGGGCGAGCTCATGCTTTTGCATACGGCCAGGATTTAGAAAGGCTTACAGCAGCAGCAGCAGCAACAGCAGCAGCAGCTGCTGGCACAGGATGTGGCTGCCCAGCACTCAAAAAGGGTTTAAAGCAAAAATATTTTCATTGAACGCATAATTTTCACACTTGGCGCATTTGCTAAAGTGGAAAGTGTAAAGTGTGTGTGTGTGAGGGAGTGTGTGTGTGTGTGTGTGTGTGTGTGAAGTCTGCTCTTTCAACTCTCATATCTCACTCTGCATGCCCAATATATATTTCCATGTCTTTTTATTTATGCCTACCTTTGCTTTTGTCCCTTTGCATTTCTTTGATATAATTGTATAAAATATTTATGCATTTGCCTGGGCTCGATGCGCTCTGTGCCTGACAGTCGAAAGAGATTTATTACAATTTGGGCACTGGATGGCCTTTAAGGCAGTTTCTAGAAATATTTGCTGAAATTTAGATGTGATATCAGATTATTGATATTATAATAGTCATGGATACATTTTCATGCTTACTTAAGTTTTTCTTTCGTGTAAAAATATGAAATTAAAATAATATCTTTCAACTCAAATGCCTCAGGCCTAACAAAACTTTTATCAAATACTTTCCTGGAAATTTCTTTATATAAAATATATATATATATATATATATATATATATATATATATATATTTATATGTATCCCTCCCCCTGTGCTTCCTTAATCCCTCACATTTCAGTTAATCAATCACGTATAGCAAATATTTGGGACAGCAAACAGCGGGCCACAGAGTTCAATCAGGTTTCTCAATATGGCTAATTAGTTGTTGTCAGCAGCTCGTTAGGCGACACTGACTTGAGACGCATTTGCCTTAACCTTAACTGCGAAGGCCAGCCGCAAATGTTCACGCACATGAAACGACACATTGATGTGGCATGGGGCGCATAGTTTTAATTACATACAATCCAACACGCCCACGCACAGACAGAGGCGACCCCACCCACAACCACACGTCGGCGCTCTCTCAAGGGAGGGCTACAACTGTACCTGCATGTTGGCGGCTAATAAACCTAACAGCCTTTGGCCATAAAACAATCTTAGCTCGAAGTGGACACGAAACACGAATAGCTGACATATCGAGGTATTGGCCGACTGGGGGGGCTCGCGTGGGCAACTGGGGCAGGGTTGGGGCTTGATGGCTATAGAAACGCACCAATTTGAACGCTCATAAAACTGGACGCGGCAAATAGAAAACGGGGTGGCACTTGCCAAAGGCAAGCTCAACTTCATAGTTTGCCAACAACAACTACAAATCACAAAAAAAAAAAAAATATATATATATATGTATATATATACAGATATATACACATATATATATATATATATACAGATAATGGCACATACTTTATTTACCACTGAAGCTTAATTTGCGAAAAGGAAAATCGATAGATAGTATTTATTTCACTGTAATTACAATTCAACTGGAATGTCATTTGTTATTTATAAGTCACGCTCTTAGTTATATGGGACTTTTGCAAGTGTTTTTAGCTAGATGCATAGCAGTTCGAGAAGTTTTTACGTGGCAGAAAATGAGTTGAATGGGAGAGGGTGGGGAATAGAGAGAAATAATGAAAAAATGGCTGAGAGGAAAAGAGGTAGAGGGTGAGGAAGAGGTGTAGAGAGAAAGACACGGACAAACAGAGAGACAAATAGAAAGAAAGCGATAGAAAGAGAGAAACAGAGAGATATTGAAAGATGGTAAAGAGAGAGCAGAATAAAGAATGAGAGAGAGCACTAAAGAATGAGAAAGAGAGAGAGTAAGAGAGAGAGAGAGAGAGAGAGAGAGAGAGAGAGAGAGAGAAAGAGAAAGAGAGAGAGTATGAGAGAGAGAGAGAGAGAGGGAGAAAGAGAGAGAGACAGAGAGAGAGGGAAAGAAAGAGAGAGAAAGAGAGAGAGAGAGAGGGAGAGTAAGAGAGAGGGAGAGTAAGAGAGAGAGAGAGAGAGAGAGAGAGAGAGAGAGAGAGAGAGAGAGAGGGAGGGAGAGAGGGAAAGAGAAAGGGAGAGAGGGAAAGTAAGAGAGATACGGAGAATAAGAGAGAGAGAGAGAGAGAGAGAGAGAGAGAGAGAGAGAGAGAGAGAGAGAGAGAGAAACGCGAGAGAAAGTGTGAGAAAGACAAAAAGAAAAAGAGAGAAAGACCGAGAAAGTGTGTGAGAAAGAGAGAGAGTAGTGTGTGATAGACACATAGAGGAAGAGAGAAAGAAACAGCGATAAAGAAAGAAAGAGACAGAGAGAGCCAGAGAAATAGTTAAAGACAGTTAAACAGAGAGACGAAGAAAAAAAGAGACAGAGTGAGAGAGAACACAAAGAAACAGAGGCACAGAGAAAGAGAGAGAGAGGCAAGAAAGAAAATATATAACTATTCAGATTTCAGATTGAAATGTCATAAGTGCCTTCTGAAAGGTTAAGTCCGGGTTAGTCTCTATCAGGTTAGTCTCTGTCATCGAAAGAAACAAATGGAATAAATATAGAATATTATTAAAATTATTGGACTTTGCCTTAGATTAGAATAGCTAGAATATAACTAATATTGATAATGCCACGCATACAATGAGCAACCGCAATAATCATAGAATTATCTTAGTTAGATATTCTAAACAACTCAGATTTTAATAGAAACTTAAAAGCTCTTGACTTGGTTGCTTAAAGCTCACTAGCTAATGTTCTCTGCTGCAACTGCACAATATATATGGGTTGCATCATACTATATCTTAGAGTTAGCCTCAAGATAAATGTTAATTAAAATGCGCGCAAGGACATTTAATCCTTGTCAGCAGGAAGTGGCCAGCTCTAAATAAAATAAAGTCTACACGTTTCCTGCTGCTCTCTTTTCCCATGTGTCGGCCTGTTCAGACATAATTTAAGCCCGACTATGTTAAGCCGCTCGGATAGTTAATCAGACGGGCAACAAGCGCCTGGCAGAGACACGTAACATCCGGCCGCTCCTGCTCCGCCTCCTACTGCTAACTCAGTTCGTACTAGTTTCAAATTATCTGGGCAACGTTGTTGCTGTGGCAGCAACAGCAGCAGCAACAGCAACAGCCACAGCAACTCGCACATGGCTTGTGAAATGTTGTTGAAATGTCAGTGACACTTTTAACGTTTGTTATGGCAACATCATGACGTTGCAAGCCTCGCCACTAGTTGCAACATTAAAATTTGTTGCATCGCTGCGATAAACAGGCAACAACCCAGACAAATGTTGAGCAGTCTGACAAAGTCTATCTTCCTTCTATCTCTCACTCTCTCGCCCCAGCTCCCTCTCTGTTTCTGGCTGGCATTTTAATGCATCCGCATCCGCATCCGCATCCGTTAAACGCATTCGTATACCAAAATGCTCTGAACAATGAAATTTTGTTGGCATTTGGTCGTTGCCTTTTGCTTGTTGCAAATTGCCAGTTGCCAGTTGCCAGTCTGTGTGGCATTATGATGACAACATGTCCTTGACTGCAGCTTCTGTTGCCGCCTTCAATGTTTTCCTATCTAGATAAATGAAAGAATGTATATATGTATATAAGAAATTATATGTGTTGCTGCATAAAATGCAATTGTTGCCACAAAATGTTGTATTCATAGCAGCTACAAATTGGCACTGCCCGACGAAAAGATACCCGGAGCTTACAACAGCTTCCATTACCAGCACAAATTAGGCTTTATGTTTGAAAACTTTTGTTAACTATATTTCCATAGCAGACTCTCAACAATTTAATGGATCAGGGCAATAATCCTGGGGTTTATTATACAGTAAATTACATATTGCCATGAAATTGAGTAGCCTTTTATAGGTGCTCTTCAGATATGTATATGTATATATATATATATATATGTATATGCATGTATCTCAGCTCTATCCGAAATAGAGTAGATTTATTTTAATATTTTAATACATTCTATAAACTATATAAATATTTATATATTTTACTGAACTATAAAGTATTTAATTATGAAATTAAAAATATTAAAAAAACTGTAAGCATAACAACAACAACAAAAAATCAATTAAATAAAGAAAAATTAATAAAAATATTCTTTATAAATATAATAAATATAAAATAAATTTGAAATTATTTAATATTGATAGTTTCTTAAAAATATGTAATATTTTTAAATTTGTTTACAAATTTATAAAAATTATTTTACTATTTTTTTTCTATCTATCACAGGGCCACAATCATTTAAAACCGTTCATTTGATATTTCATTAAAACAGTAAAATATTGTTTTAGGTAAAAAGTAAAGTAAAAATAAGAAAGTAGACGTAAAAACAGCTAATTAGATATGCAATTGGCAGCAGCCAAAAAGTTGGGAAAAACAAGGCCCAAGAAGCACAAAAGAAACACAAGACAAACAACAACAACAATGAACAACAAACACAAATAAACAGACAAATCAAGCAACCCAAAAGGCACACAATGGAAAACTGCTTCAAGTGCTAAAAAATGGAAGGGAAGTGTATTATTATTTGCAACAGTTAACAAAAAGCCCGCATGCAGTCAGAAAATACAGGGGCGGAACAGTGGCAAAGGGGGGGTGGCAGCGGGGTGGGTGTGGCAGTGGGTGGTCTATACGGCAGGAAGAGTGTCAGGCAACCTGTACGCTGTGTAGAGTAGACCCGTATTTGGGGGCCATGCGATTGCCATCTTAATTTGGAGCAGACAAGTTCATCAGACATTAAAATACCCTGTAAAATCAGGCAAATAAATGAATAGGGATGAGTGATAAAAATGTTAATGAATGTAGCTGCAAATAAATATTAAACTTGGTATATTATTTACAGGGTATCTATGCATTGTTTTGAATTCTTTTAATTATTTAAAAGTTCAGTATTTCTTATAGAATATTTTTTACAATTTAATTGAACATTTTTCTAATATAATCAGAAGCTGCTGCTAGTGTGTGATATTTATAGGGTATTAAAACATTTTGTGCTCAATTTGTATTCAATGATCTTAAAGCTGTTAGACTTATATTGAGTATACGAGTGCTCTAATCAAACATTTACTGATTAAGCGTGTCTCACTGATCTCATATAAATACTGTCTTAGACATTTTGGATTATCTTTATAATTGTTAATAAGCATATATACATAATATATAGATGTCTTTAAAGATAGTGATTTACATGATATCTGAAAGTCTAATACACTTCTAACATTTTCTACTCGACTTAACTTTAATTGAAATGCAATGCACAAATGCTGGGCGTGTCTGCAGCCCAATTTCAGCCATCGAAATAAGCTGCTGACTGCGCACATATGGCGCAAGGCAGCAAAACCCCAAGCAAGGCAAAGCAAAGCAAACAAAACAAAGCGAAGGATGTAAAAAGCAAAAAAAAAAGAAAAAAACTAAAGCATACTTACTGCCGCTTAATGAAGGAAACGGCATAAAAGCAACTGTTCTTAACTCGCCCCATCAAGAACTCAAGAGAGAGAGAGAGAGAGGGAGAAAAGTGAAGCAAACACTCGAGCTCGGCTGCGACGCGTCCAGAATAGAAACCTAATTTTTCAGTTGAATATGACGCCGGTTGGCGATTGAGCAAAGTAGCAAAAGTAGCAAAAATGAAAAGGAAATAAAGAACTGTTGCTAATTTAGCGTAAAGTGTGGAAGGAAAAGTATAAATAGACAGGGGAAGACAGAGAGAGAGAGACAGAATGGGTTAGCAAATGCTGCTATTAAGATGCGTAGATGCGTAAGGTGAGCAATTGCAGGAGAATGACTTTAATTGTGTAGGACTTGATTTGAGTTCAGATAGAGAGACTAATATCTTGGCTTGTTGATTATATGATTAACGGTCTGTCTGTTTTAAGAAACAGTTGTTCAAATATAGAGAATTTCAATGTAAACTTAACTGCTACAAATTACATGCCTGGAGTCAAATGTAAATTCAAAAAACAATACAAGCTAAATTAGCCTAACAAAGACAATGGTATATATAATACATATATCTTTATATATATAATACATATATCTTTATATTATATATGTGTTTTGTTACTCTTCTGTCATCTAGCCTACAGCTTTTGGCCGGAAAGGGCTCCAAAGTTGGTAGTACTGTGTTTTTCGTATGCCACTCTTTCATGTTCCTTATATACCTAATATAGGAATCTTTACCCATCCATTCTATTTTTTAAATACAAATCTAACAAATTTTCAGCAATTAATCTTGAGCTCCTCCTTCATTCAAAGTTTCTCGTATAACTCCTTAAAGGAATACAAATTTATAATCTGCAATCAACATTTGGTTTGCATATGCTAAGCGCCCAGTACCAATCGAACAAACATGAAGCATAATTATATTGCAATCATCATTAGATTAAACAAATTTACACTGCTGTTGCTTTTCAGACAATGTCGGCCGATAAGCCTCGCAAACAGTTTATTGACTTATGCAAATGCAATCCAAATGGCCAAGCGCTAAAGCAAATGTTAACAAAAAGCCACAAAAAATCAATAGTGCAGTAGCCTCTGTGCAACATGCACAAAAAGGGTTTTGATATATATATATATTTATATATGTATATACCACATATAGCGCTATATAGCTAGACTTTAGTTAGCCGCATTCCCAAGGTGATAAACTGCAGTAGGGGAAACAAAAACGTGAAACACCCTGTCATTTCTGGCTACCCCTTGGAGGCCATTTCAAGTTGAGTCCGCTGACTTTTCCAACCCTTTAACAACGTAAGAATAAAGGAAAGAAGAAAAAAGTTGGAAACACGTCACGTTACTGCGTCATTTGCAGTTGTTGCAATGCGATACCTGGTCGGCCAACTAATGTGCTGCTGCTATATACCAAACACCTATATATATACCTGCTATATATACATATATATATATATATATGTGTGTGTATGAGTGTAAGTCTTGCTGTCTGGGCCAAGGCGCCAGGCTTCATTTGGCGACGTCGCGCACAGTTGGATACAAACTTGGCTGCGGACAGGGCTGGGCAGGGCTGGGCAGGCCAAGGAGTCGATTAGCTGCACGTGCAGACAACATTTGCTTATGCAATCGCCCAGAAACTAGACAGCGCCAGCAGAACAAGAAAATGCAGAGAAGTCAAGTGGCCTAGCAATAGCACACATATATGTTATATATATAGTTTACAAAAAAAAAAGCCATGTTCTGCTGTCAGTTTTAATAATAAAAAACAAGCTCTGAAAATAGCTGAAATAAAATATAATATTTATATTATTTACAGCTATCTATAGCGAGTGATTTCTGTACCAAAACTTGCTAGTTACAGCGCCCAACTTGTCTTAGATATAGTAAAAAAATAAAGCCAATATACCCCTTAAACATTCCGAACGAGTATCGCACTAAAAATGGTGTCAGGTAGTTATTGATAAAGCGTTTGTTATTCATATTTGCATTCAAATGCGACAGCTATTGAAATGTGTGTTCCAATTCCAACGTTCCGAAAACATTTGCATAGCTTTGTCTAGCTATACTTTGCTGCCTTGCCTAATTATACTTTGTTTTAGCATACCAAGTTGAGAAACGAGTGTTTTTTTTTTTAAATTTCAACAAAATATAGTTAAAGTAAAGCTCATAAAACTGTCCTGCAGCTAAATCCTGTCCATGTGTTGAGATTTTCCCAAGAACTTTTGCAACTACGCTTCATCTCGTGCTGGCGCTCGTCTTCGCACAGCATCTTGAGCAAGTTTTTCCAACAATAAGTGCTGGATTTTACGCTCTTATTCTTATTACTTTTACTTGTGCTTGCACTTCTTTTGCTTCATCTTTGGGAGGCTGTCGCGTCTGCTCTCTTATCATAGACGTCGCATTCTTCGAAGCGTGTTACATTGCGTAAAACTTCTGCCTCACTATCTGGCAGGCGGCTTACTTATGCAAAATGTTGGCTAGCAGCGGCGGCCATAAAGTTTACCCAAACATCTGCGGCAACTACAGTTAAACTTCTATATAATGAATTCCGATTGCAAAACCAAAAATTTCACACAAATGCGATTAACGAACTTTTTACGCAAAACTTTTTTTTTGCTGTTAAGAAAAAGGGAGAAATTCTTAGAAATTGAATTTCTTTGGCTTTTATAGAGTTGCTTTTAACGAAGTTTTACTGTAGCTTAGTAGGGGAATGTTTGGTGCTTAATGGCTTAATTACTAGAAGTTTTACTTGCATAGTTAGCAGTGTCCCGAGTATTTACTAGTCGGGCACTGCCGATTGAAGTACTCTTACTTGATAACAATTCTCTTCAGCTTCCCTTGTTCCTTTGTCCTCCATGCGCACTTCAGTTACCACTTAAGACTGCCAGCATCGGCATCTTTTTAATTTCTTATGATTTATAGCATTCCAATATATTTTTTAACTTATTTTCATGCTGCCTTTTTATCAAGATTTGCTTAACTAATTGTCCTTCTTTCTCTCTCTGTCTCTTTTCAGGTAAGTCCTGAAATACGTCTGCAAAAGCAAATGGAAAACACTCACAGCTCTGAGAAAAGCACTCAATGAATCATCAACGTGCAACGTCTCAGACTCATAAAGCCGCTCAACGGCTATAAAATCCATTAACACAACAACAGCAAACAGCAGCAGCTGCTGCCGTTGCTGCTGCTGTCTTTTTGTCGCCTTGTCGTATGCCAGGCGTTGCATACTTTCTTCAGCTTCTGCTTCTTCCATTTGGCCTGCAGCTTTTAGTGCTGTTTACCAACATTTTTGGCCAGCGACAGGCTCAGTGGCACCGCCCTCCCGCCCTCTGTTGCTCGGCTAACGTGCCGTATGTGTGATGTTGCCTTGCAGTCGAACGCTGACTCTTTCGCTGCGGGCAATCAATGCCTGAAGCGAATGCTGGGCATACAGAATAACTACAAGGCACGTACTTGGGCTCAGGCATGGACTCTACGCAGAGCATACGTTGGCTAGGTGTTTGTGTGGGCGTGACTAGTCGGGGCGTGGCATTTGAAAATGGAATGCAAGGCTTACTCGTGCTTTCTTCTTGGTTTTCGTGTGTTCTTCAATTTTGGGGCGGCAAGTAAATCGATGTAATACCATGCAGCAGGTACACTGAGCGAAAAATGCTTGCAAATGGCAAATGGAAGAGTTGGCGAAGAAATAGAAAGGCTGAAGAATGAAGTATTTGGACTTTAACACTCAAATATGAACTATTGGTAGTCAGAATTGTCAGCCTAAATGATATATATGAATTATTTATATACTTTTGTCTGGAATAGGGGTGAAGTTATCGATAGTATCAATATATATTTATAATAGATATATACTCAAAAAATATTTATTTTGAGTTTTTTATAGACTTAGGGCTGTGATCTATGTGTATAATTAAATGTTCTTCAAGTTGGGTTGGTCTATATCTTTTAGATAGAGCTTAAATTGATAGATTTTTGCATATATTAAGAGTGTCACTATAGATTCTGTTATATCGATACAGATTTATAACTTATCGATAATACTGTTTATATAAATCAATGAGAAGATTTCAGATGCTTAGTTTCTTAGCTAAATTGTATGTTTGATGGAACAAAAATATCTTTTGCAGTTCTCTTTGAAAAACTCTAATTAAAAATTGCCTATTAAAATCTGTATAAATTGATTGATCGATAAATGAAAGAAGTTGCGCTTTTATCGAATTTATTTTCAAACATAAAAATGATTAGATAAAATCAATTTATCTCGTCCTAGCCTTATCCAATATGCCTGTCTGTGCACATTCCTTTGCCACAGTTTTCACTCGATAAAATGACTGACTCATGTCAGCTGTTTTCGCCGCCCAAGCAATTAGGCTGCCCAGACGAATGTCGCCAGCGACTTTTTCTAACAGCAACAACAGCAGCGACGGCAACTGCCTTTTGGCAGCAAAAACACTGTGCTACACGACACGAATTAAAAGCTACACATGCATACATAGACCATAACTGTATTTGTGTCCTGACTAACATTTGTTGCCTTTCTACAATTTCTACAATTTTTTTTTTGTTTTTTACTGTCGCTCGCCTTTGGGCCACATCAGAGCTGCTCTTGCGGCCAGTCAGACATTCAGTTAGTTCAGTTCGTTAGCGAATTTCTAAGCGTCAACAGCGTCGCGAACATCAAAAAGAAGGAAAATAAAAATCGAATTGTAAATTGTGTAACAAGTTCCAGACATACCAAAATTTAGCTAGCGGGAATAGCCCTAATCAATATGGTTGCCATCAATACAAACTGTGAGTAGAACAAAGAATTCGCATTTCAATATATATGTATGGCAGCCCACACTTAAGAGTTAAGTGGGCGACATTTTGTCACTTTGCAGCAGGATTGCCTGTTGTTTGCCCTATGTTGGCAACTCTGGCCGGACCAAAATGGTTTTTAATTCAACTTGTTTGCGAGTTGAAAGTCCCGCAAATTATTTGATAATTGACAATGCATATGCGTAGGTAGCAGGGCGGCAGTGCCACGCCCCAGTAGCTGCTGGCACGCCTCCCACTCAGGAAAGCATCTGAGCACAGTGGCACAAAATAATTAAATTAAATGCAAATTAAAATGCTTTTATGAATATTAAGCAGACACTTGGGAACCTTTTCACGCAAATACACATACAGATATGTATCTATATGTATGTATGTGCATATATATGTGCATATATGTGCTTCTGTCTTTTCCTTCGTTTCTGCTGGCTTTAGCAACTTTTCGCTAAGGAATAATTATTGCAATATGCACAAGATTTTTTGCTGACAATGAAAAAATTTGTATATTTTTTTTTTCATTTTCATTTTTAATTTATTTTATGTAAAAACTCATTTTGGCTGCAGCACTTAAAAAGTAATGTAAATATATAATTTTTACGTTTTTAGTAAGTTTTTATATAGTATTTTTTTTTAATTAAATTGATATTTATTTAAAAAGTTTTTCTTGCATTTTTACATTTTGCTTAATGGTTTCATAACTTTGGGCCAGATTTATGTTGCTTTTAAGCTAATTGGCTTTGTCTTGCATAGAGTTGTGTAATTGTGCGAGAAAATGGGCATAGATATAACAATGAAAATACACTGCAATATTAGCTAAAAGTGAAAGGCAATGAGAATTGAATTTATAGTAAAATATTTTCTTATAAAGGAATATATTATAGGAAGTTAATTATATTTATAGGAAAAAGCTTCCATCAAATCTCCCCTTGCCTGGTTAAAGGGCGCTGAACCCTTAGCCTCAACCAAGCCATTTAAGCCTTTCATTTTGCCTGCTCATCTCCTCTCTACACTTCTCTTTGGGCTTGTTGTAATTGAGCATCTCTGAATATGGCTCAATTTGTGTATATATGTTGTATCCCTTTATTCTTGGCTAAGGGTAAGAGCGTATGCTCTTTGGAGCAACCCCAGCCCACATGAGCCATTTGGCTGAAGTCTGACAAATTGCTTTGGCTGTCATAAGCTGATTTTTCTTTTGGTAAAATGTTGACGCTTGAGGTCAGATGTGTGTGTAAATATGTGTGTATAATTAAGGTAAATCATGTCATAAACACTGCCAAATGATTTCAATTAAAAACATTTTGAAAATTTATGGAAAAATTTCTAAGCTGCATTTAACACAAATTGTTGTTTGTTTGTTTGCCGTTGCTGTTGTTGCTGTTGTACTTCTTCTTTTACCTACACAGTATTTTTAATTAAAAGCGTGAAATGTCAACAGCTCTTTTTTAGCACTCACACATGTGTATAAATACATGTACGTGTATGGCAAATGCAAGTTGGCAAAACTCTCGAGAGAGAAAAAGGCGAAATTATTTTCATTGAGGTCAACCTGCTGCCTCAATGAGGAGAGCTGCATTTTACGCTGCTTTAAATTTCTATAATGATGCTTATTATGTTAATGAGAGTTTTTAGCTTTTTTTTTAGCTTGTTTTCCATTTTCATTTGCCCCCAAAGGCCAACTCTGCTGGCACACAACCGCATGACTGGCGATCCACAAAAGTCCCTGAGGTCACAGATATTAAATCCACACAAAACTTCTTTTTGCCTTATTAAAAATTATTTTATTACGTGTGAAAAATAAGTTTTTATTGGCTTTTATTGCAAAGCCAAATGTGAGAGAGTGCAGGTGCTAATAAAGGTAAGAGCAAAAATGAAATTTCTATCATTTTGGCAAAATTCCAAAACGATTTTTAAACAAGGCGAGCAAAATCTTAAACAAATTATCTGATATATATCTATAACTATATATATATATATATATATATATATATATATATATATATATATATATATATATATATATATATATATATATATACTATATGTCTATATCTATATCCATATCTATATCTACATTTTGGGCCTTCACTTCTTTATATATATATTCTATTTATATGATCTAATCCTAGAGAGCAGAAAAAGTTTGCATAGGAAATGCTCACTCATATTTCAGCTGTTTGATCAATCCCTGTTTTCAGCCAAGTTATTCTTCGTACAGTTTGCATGTCATTAATTAAGATTCGCTGAGTAGGCTTCGCTTAAAAAATAATTTCGTAATAAATAAAATAGAGATTGATATTAGTTTCAAGTTTTTCATTGACTCGGGATCACTTCGCAAAAAAAATTAAAGAAAAAAAATTTTAAATAAACATCAATTAATATTGTGATTCGTTCACGCACACACACAAAAGAGAAACGGACCAAGTTGGCAGCGCTGCAAAAGGCGATTTGTGGTGCCTGTGGAACGTAACGTGACGTATGTGTGGAACGTAAAGAGCGCTAATCGTTTTTTTTTTCATTTACTTATTTGCGAGCTGCGAGTTAAATTGTCTAAGTGAAAAGTTGGGAGGAGTTGAAAAAAAGGAAAAAAGAAGCGAAAACTCAATTTTCAAGTAATATCAAATTAAAGTAAAAGACGCAAAAGTAAGTTTAACGAATATGACAATATTCAATGGAAAAGCTAAGCACAAAATCTCCAAGCGATGAGACATTTATTTATGCAATTTGAATGTATACAAACATGGAAATATATATATATTTATATATATATATATATATTTCTTTTTATGTATATATATATGTCTACATCTGATATACGACTTCAACTCGTGCTTCTGTCGCACAGCTACGCATAGAAACCTAATCGAAATGTTTACCTTTAAGCCATGGCTCCATCGACCGCTCTTCCGCCGGAGCGTCACTTTGGCTATGTTTGCTGCAAGTGTCAGGCAGCTGCCTTTGCCGGACGTCGCTATGCCTGCTGGATGTGCATTGGCTATCAGCTCTGTGGCAGCTGCTACGACTCTGGCCAGCTGCCCGAGTCGCCAGAGCACAAGTACTTCCATCCCATGGAAGCGCATTACACGCGCGCCGAATTCGAGCTCTACTTTGGCGGCGAGGCGTACGTGGAGGCGAATGTGCCGCAGAGCTATAAGTGTGCTCTCTGCAATCTGTATGGATTCACGAGCATGCAGCTGTACAAGCACCTGTCTGACGTGCATCGCGGCCATAAAGACTTCGATGAGTATTTTAGCATACTCTATACGCGCTATACGGCCGATGCTTCGGCTGCCACGGGACGTTTGACAGCTAGTTGCGGTGGTTCGGCTAACGGTTCGGCGTCTGGTTCAATGTCTGGTTCTGGCTCAATTCCACGTTCAGCCGTTGCCTCGGCATCGGCTTTCCTGCGGCACGTGCCCACCATGCAACGGCCCGTGCTGCCCGTCGTCTCGCAACGCAATGTCATCGACACTGTGGTCAGCTTTCGCGAGGCGGTGCGCATGACTCAGGCCAGACGCGCTGCTGTCTTGGAGCAGCAGGCGCTCAATGTGCTCGAAGAGTTGCGCTTTAGCAATGCCAATCCCAGATATTATACGACCAATCATTGTCTGAGTGTTGCCGTTCGATCGCATCAGGAGCAGGGACAACAGCAGCAGCAACAGCAGCAGCAGCAGCAGCCGCCGCCGCCGCCGCCTCCTGCTTCAGCACGTTCGGATGGGGGCGTTATGGATGCTCGAACTATGCGTAGTCCGAAAGTAAGTCGTCTGCGCAACATACCGCCAGCCATGCGCTTGGGCACGCTGTTTCCCAAGCCGAACAACCAATTGCCCAGGCGCACGGCTGAGGACGATTGGGTCTCGTATTGGGCGCACTCATCGACTCTGATGGAACAGCAGCAGCAGCAGCAGCACCAGCACCATCGAGCTGAAAGACTATTGACCAGCTATGCGGACATATTGCGCGAGACGCCTGGAACAGGTGGCGCAGGAGAAGCGCGGGACAAGAACAAAGACAAAGACAAGAATAAGAACAAAGATAAGAACAAGGACAAAGCGAACAGCAATGAGAAGACAGATTTAAATAAATTTCTCTGCGTTCAATTTCTAGGATTAGAGAAATCGCAGCGAAAGCAGCAGCCGCATCAGCAGCAGAGCTCACCGCCGGAAACCTATCGCGGCCACTTTACCGAAGCTCTACTGTGCTCCATGCTAGCCGACGAACAGCTGAAACCAGTCACAATGCCAGCGACAGCTCCCATTGTGAGCAAGACAACAGCTGCCACGGGCAAGACCACAAAGGAGACTTTGGAGGATGTTTGCAATAGTTTCGCCTCGCCAGCTGGCATCATGGATCGCTTCTATAAGAACCTCGATCTGTACAACAAGTGGTTGGCGGATTTCTCGATTAAAAAGTTGGAGCAAAACTCGAAGATCGCAGCTGTGCCGGATATGATATTGCAGGCAACGCACGATCCAGTTGTCAGCATCGACTCGGACATGGATGCCGACACCGATGAGCGGGATGAAGAGGACGATGTGGCGAGTATCGTGGACCAGGCGCCCAAGACGAATGTCGAGAGCAAAGTTGTCACTGTCAATATTATCGATGAGCTAAACGAACGTGAGGTCGAGGACGACGAAGTTGGCGAGGTGGAAGACGGAGATGGCGAAGGAGAAGGTGATGCCGAGGATGTCGAGGATGAGGACGAAGACGATTACGATGACAATTCAGACTCCGAGACATCGGATTCAACTATAGCCATGCTGGTCAATGAAATCGATCAGGTCTACGGTTACTAAAGCGCGCATGCGAATGGGGAGAAAGCGAGGCAAACGAAGTACAGAGAATATAGAAAATAACTATGTATGAGAGGGATATATAATTGAGAGAATACAAAAAAGAGTTTTAACTTATGTCAAAAATGTGCTAACTTTTTGCATTGAATAAAGCTGTTGGCCAAGATATGTTCGTCTGGTTTGTGTGGGTTTAAACCGAAGGAATAGTTCCGGTTATAGTTTAGGGAGTCTTGCGAAGAGTTGTGATTGAGAGGTCTTGAGGAGGTGACAAATTAGAGGTGCAAATCGTATTCATTGAACTTGTTCCCAAATAGTTCCAAACTGAGAATTTCTTGCTCCGAATTTCTTCAACCTCGAGCTGTTCCCAGTTCCCATGTGATTCGAATGGTTACATAAATATGATATATCTACTTATTCATTTATTTATTTTATGGATTAGCTTCTGCCTTCATCTATTATAGTATTCGTTGCATAAATCTATGAATTAGTTCAATTTCTGTTTTTTGTTGCAGCTCGAAATTCTGCACAAATTACATATTTGCATCTCGTCTTTCTTATCTTTATGGTTGCTCTGTAGGAACTAGTTCCTTTATGATTGCAAGCTGACATTTTGCCTAAGCACAAATATGTAATGAAATTTAAGGTTGGGGGATTTGTTCATAGTTGAAACTAGTCCCAAAATTAGTTTTAATTTTGTCTGCACTTTTCCCAATAGGAATTTTTTTCACAAATGAATCATATGCTGACAAATTGTAGTTCCTTCGAACTAGTACTTATTTTACGCTCTGTACAGTTCGTATTAAAAAGTAGCTCGAAATTCTGCAGACAATCACAACGGATTTGCTATATTGTATGACAAATACTTTGCTAGCTATGAATTAGTTCAAAATTACTTCAAAGCTATAGATGTTGCTGAATTGTTTTACGTGCCCCTCAGTATTTACTTGTTATTTCAATTTCTGCTCTTATGAATTGTTTTCCTTTAGCAATATGTGCCAATATTCTAGTTCTTTTGAACTAGTTTCAAAGCTGCAACTGCAATAATTATTTCAACTTAGTTTTGCCAGTCTATTTAATGATTATATGTTTAATATTGTGGTTTCTATGAACTAGTTCCAATATGATTCAGTGCTGGAGTTAGGTTTTTCGTCTTTAAATTTGCGAAAACCTTTTTCTGATGCATTTTTCTTTTCCTTTATAAATTGCAAAGTTGTTCATGAACACTTTGTCAAGTATTGTCTTGATCTCGTTCTTCCTTTTTCTCCATTTCATAAATCAAGTTGGCAGCGCTGTGACTGTGACTGGGAACGTTATGTTTGCTTTGCGGCTCAAGTCAAGTGCTCATTGTTCACATTGTTCGCCCAGCTTGAAGAACATAATCGTAAAATTAAAAAAAAAAATATTTTTAATTATTAAAACTAAACAAAAAACAAAGAGTAAAGTGTTAATTGATTTTCAAGGCAACGGTCAACGTTTTTTTCTACTCTATTCTGTAATTTTGTACTATTTGGTTTTGATATCAAAACTATTTAAACGTCGCGATGTCTCTGAGAGATGACACAAAGATGCAAATGATCAAATGCTTAAGCTGCGCCGTTGAGGGCGATATGGGCAGGCGCTACGAGTGCGTCGTGTGCGGCGAGTCCGTGACCTATTGCGGCGAGTGCTATGACGGGGGCAAGAACTTGCCCAGCGATAAGCACAAATACTATCATCCCATGAAAGCTATCTATAATCGTGAATTCTTCGAGCTCTACTTCCTGGGCGAGGAGCTGGTCAACGGCGAGGCGCCACAGAGCTATAAATGCGCCTTTTGCGACGAGCTGGGCTTTACGGCCGAGGAGCTGCAGCTGCATGTTCTCGAAAAGCATAGCGGACACTCCGATGCGCCCAAGCTATTGGATATATTGGAGCAAATGAGTGAGCAGAAGAAAGGTGAGTTGCAGCCCTAGGTTCAGCGCCAGCTCCAGCACCAGCTCCAGCTCCCTCCCTCTTAGCCTGATTGCTGCCCTTTGTAAGTGTGCGAAAGTGGGGCCTAATGGAGCGCGCTGCAAAAGCCACTTTAGCAAATTGCTTGGGCCGCACAGCTGACCAAATGGTCAATGGCTGGCTGTTGTTGCTCTAGCGAGGGGCACAACGATTTATACACAGCTTAAAGCCCACTTTGCTAGTAGAACGAAGAGTTAACTCTGTGTAGGGCTGTTGGCCATATATGCAGAGGCTTTACAAATTTTATTTGTATTAAAAACGAAATTCCTAATATATTGCTTAAATATAATTCATATTAAATATATATATTTTATATATATATATATTTTTTATATATATATGCATATGCATATGCATTTAATCTGTCGACAGTCTATATGCATATATAAATATATATAAATGCGAAAAATATAATAGCACCACGAGAACAAATTTTCAAAAATTTCAAAAAATTTTAATATAAATAACTTTCTTTTCCTCGCATACTTCATGCTACTCTTCGCATTTGATTGTCCAGCCTGGTGCTATTTTATTTTTCGCAGTTGCATATACGTCTATGTGCTTTTGCAATATATATATATATATATATATAGACGTCGTACACACATGGCACATCTGTATACTACAACTTCTATGGAACTGTTTCTCAAATGAATTTTCATTGGTAACAAATTCATCAAATATAGCAGGTGAACAAAGAATTTGATATGCCATAAGATTTCAGAAAAATTCTAGAATATTGTTCGTATTACTATCGTATCATATGTATATATAGTTATTTATAATTGTTTCTATAGAAAAAGAACTTCCATTTAAAGAATTTTTATATACATATATATATTTCACTAGATTATAAAGAGGGAAATATATATAGTAGACATAGGAATAGTTATATGTAAACTTCATAGACGAGCATTTTCCTATTAAATATTCTATTCCATATATCAACCAAAAACTATTTTCTAGTCCTTCAAAACGCTTTCGCAGTGTATCAATTATTCGTCTATGCACAAATTACATTTTCTGTTCTATTTTGCTCATATTAAACGTTTCTCACATTTGCAAGTCAAATGCAAATCACTTCAGCAACTTGAACTATGAGTGCTTCACAGCCCATCCATTTGCCCACCTGCCACACGCACCTTTGACCTCTTTTTTGCTCTTGAACTGAAATCGAAATCGAAATGGAAACTGAATCCGAGACCGAAACTGAAACCTGTTGTGATTGACACTTGCTCTCCAATAATGGCAAATAATATGTTCGCACAGTTGGACAGATGGGACAATTTGTGCAACATCTACAGCTACATCCGCTTGGGCAGTCGCCCCCAATACCTTCCCCAAAGCCTGCCGTTGACTCCCCTTTCTCGCTTTTGATAACAAATTTTCCACTTCATTTGATGCGAGTTCAATTTTGCTTGTTTGTTTGTGGTTTGTTTCGTCTTTCATTTTAATACTCGTTCACGAATGTGGTAGAGGGGTATATGGGCTGAATATATATTCGTATATTATTCCGATTGGGTTACTTCCATATGCGTCCGGGCAAGTTGGAAATTATCTCTTAAAAACTCGCATGACAATGCTTCACACAGATATCGCGGATTCAGAGAGCAGACCTAGCATAGCAGATAAATATCATAGTATACTTTTCAGCATGGTTGACTAAAACATGTTATGCAAGTCAACTTAGGTTTATTTTAAGGGCTAAAGCAAGGTTCAATAGAAAAAACCACGAGTAATGGAGTGTGCTAGGCTGATGACCTGAGGTGTATTTATTTGTATATAAACAACTTATCAAGTGGCTTACTGTTTACCTTTTTTACTGGCAAGTAGGGAAATATGATCTGCTGTAGTTAAGCCCTGATTTGTTCTTCTTCTCTCTCCCTTAAAGTGTCTTCTGTGAATGATGAATGACCATTTTCAAGCGAGTATTAGACAGTTGGTAGTACTGCAAAGTTGGGTTGTTTTCTCTACTCACTCTCTCTTTCTCGCTCTCTCGAATTGTAGTTTGTATTTATGCTTATTTTAGCAATTTCTTTGCGTATCGCTTTGTCTACTTTTGGAGTTTATTTATATTAGCTGTGGGGTTGTAGATTAGCTATCAAATGTTTGTGTAGGCTTATCGAATCTGAAATTTAAACCAAAGCATAAACTGATTTTTGATCAAGTCTTTTAATATATATATGTGCATACATATTTTGTAGAACAGCTTTAAACAATAGACTTTATATATATATATATAGTTTAATCTGTTCAAAGCTGTTCTGTAAAACATTCTCTCAAAATATTTTTCGTATACATTTCAGCAAATTTTATATGGAATTTATTTATTATCAATTATAACTATATATATTTACTTGTTTCTTCTGTAATTTGAGCAGTGAGATTTTCCGGAATTTTTGTGGCATTTGCCGTTTAATGCACAGCTGTGAAATGCTTTTTCCGCTGCGTTTATTATCATAATTGTGCGCCAGAATGTTTTTCATTCGCCGACGCTGTTTGCTTTGTGCTTCTGCTGTATATATATATACATATTTGCATGATAAATGGTGAATGCAACAGCGGATCGCGTTGCACATTAATCAAAGTTGCGCTTGAAACAAACGCTGCAACTAAAAGCCGCAACAGCTGCGGGCACAAGGCCAAAAGATGCTGGCAGAAGTTAATGTATTGCAAAATTTCGACCAGAAGCTTTTATTATTTTTAAGCCTCTTTCAGGTGCAGCTCTAGAGTAATGCGAAACTGAATGCTAGAAGATAGCGCTCGGCTTAAAGTAAGGGATATATATATAATATCGATATATGTGCTTTAGGTTCCTTCGAGCAGAAAGCAGCTAAACGAGCTGGTAGTGTCTTCAAAAGGCATATTAAATCAGGCTTATAGAAATTCTTTAGCTATATTGATTGGTTTAATAAGAAGCTGCTTAACTATATATTTTCTTTAGTATATTTATATATAGTAAATATACTAAAGAAAAGCTGAACCTAATGTACTCTTATCAATTAAACTCATTTTATTGCCTTTAATTCTAGTTGTGAACGTAGGAATTGTGACCTACTTCAAGTCGTTGGAGTTCTATTTTATGTACGTAATATGTGCTGCCTATGCGCATATTTGACAGCTGAATTCATTCTTATCTTGATGTTGCTAGGGTTATTTTGACATTAACTATAATCATTGTGTGGGTCTGTTTCGCTGTTTAGGAAAAAGTGTGTTAATGACGATAAATAAATACAATTTATATAATATAATATAACGTAATATAATATAACTAAACAAATCATGTTACTATATGTTATAGGTGTCTGAATTTGAGGCATTTCATACTTAATATTTGAAAAACTCTATTCACATGTTTTACTTAATATTAAGAACAGTTTTTATAGCTCTACTTGTCTACTTGATAATATGTTCGTAAAGCTGAATTCATCTTTTACATTCTATATTTATTAAGTAGAATTATGTATAGATATTAATCTGAAAATACCATAAAGCCTTGCATATATCGATTCATTCGAAGCCAAGTAAATATAATTAATTTAAGGAGTATTAAATGCTGTGCAGCAACCCCAAGCAAAAAGTTGCCAAAAAAGAAAGACTGACGTCATATTGAGTGCAGTCTAAGGGTGACTTTGGCTTAACACAGTCAAATTACCCTGAATTATATATATATATAGTATGTGATATTTATATATATAATATATAATAATGGCGAATGCGCCCCTTTTTCCTCTTGCGAAATGCACAAATATTGAATTACTAACTAAAGTGTGTGGGGTTTGACTTTTTTTGTGTTGCAGCCACTGAGATCCGCTGCCAGGAGAAGTCGCGTGGCGGCCTTAGCTATGAGGTCATCCTGGCCGAGCCGGCACCCAATGTGGCTGTGCCCAAGCGACCCGTGACTCCGGGCAAAAATGTCAGCGTCGAGGAAATTGAGCAGAAGCTAAAGGCAGCCGAGGAGCGTCGCATTGTGAGTAGAGCCTAAAAACTATTAAAAAAAAAAAACAGATTCATAAATATTCTACTTTTTACAGTCCTTGGAGGCACGCAAGATGGCTGAGATCTCTATCAAGCTGGCCAAGGTGGAGGAGGCTACGCGCAAAAAGGATGAAATCACCAACGAGTTCATCACTCAGACCAAGGAGCAACTGGAGACCAAAATGGAGACTCATGTGGAGAAGCGCGAGGCCATTATCAGCGACATGAAGGAGAAACTAAAGGTGACCGAAATATATGATAAATATTCATAAATATTGTATATTAAAACTGACTCTGCCTATAGATTCATGCTCAGGAAATTGAGAAAACGCGCGAGACTTTGGAGCAGCAAAAGGCCAATGAGCAAAAGGCCATCGAGGAGAAGTTGAAGACGGCTCAGGCTTTGCGTGACGAGAACATCAAGAAGATGTTGAATCGTCTCAAGGAGCATGTAAGTTGCGCTATATTATATATGGATATATGTGTATATTTGTCTGATTCTTAACCTATTAGCTTAGCTTTGCCTGCTTTTCGTTCCTTAACCGTTTTTTGCATTGCCTAAATCGTCTAGTTTAGTTCGTAAATTTGTATAAATAAACACGAAAAAAATAACATTTTAAATATTTCTTATTATTTATTTATGTTCTATTAAAATATAAAAAATAATATATTTAGAATTCCCTTCAGTTTAGTACATATTTTGATATATTTTGATGTGATATTGCTTTCTTAATATATGTATATATTTTTTTTATTTTAATGTACAGTAGCCAATAATATATACATTTTAGATAATATTAAGAAATTCCTTAGTTTTTATTACCAAAACATTTCACTATCCAAATCCTAGCAGTAAATTTTTACAAATGAAATTAAATATTCAAACAGAAAAATATCTAACCAGGTATATCTAATAGGTATGTGTGACGGCTACTGTGCATTATAATATGGGACTTAAATAAAAATGTGATTTAATTTTTATGTTATAAAATATTTTTTTATTTTAAATTATTTTTTTACTTTTCGATTTTTTGCTTACATTTTTGTTATTTTATTTATTCATATATTTTTCTTATTTGTATTTGTTTATAGTTTTAACTAACGCTCTCTTCGTCTGTATCTAAAATAATATAAATATGCTCTCTGTGCCTAGTGAAAATGTATTCGAAAACATTTTGCGTTTCATCCATCGATATTGTTTGTGATATTTATTTTTCTTGATTTATTTTTGGAATCTCTTCTCTCTCTCATTTAAGAACACAATCAAAATTGCTGAAATCAAAACGCAGAACAATCAATTGGAAAATCAAAAGCTCGAGGAGAAAGCGCGCATTATCGAAAACAAATTATTCACCGCCGAGCAGAATCGCGAAAAGGAGTTGCTCAAGAAAATTGAGAAAGCTCAGAAACTTGTAGGTCTCCCAGAAAACCAAACACACACACACATATATATATATATAATATATAAAATCTATATATACATTGATATATATGTATATATATAATTGCTTTTATCCGTTTGTATTGTTTGCCTGCCGTTCATTTGTAGCAGTTGCACACACACTCATATACCCTGTAATTTGTTGGCATTTTTTAATTCATTTTGTCTCGTTTTCAGGAACGTCGCGCTGAGGTGGTACGCCAGAACAAGGCTCAGACTCAGGATATGGATGGACAGCAGAGTCCCATTGCCTCGTCGGGTTAAGTCGGGGCGCGGGCAAAGGGAAGGCTTGAAAGGGAGTTGCTCTGGCTTAGCCTGGGGCAAACAAAAGAGGGCGCGTCCCCGACACACACACAACATACACACACATTTGAGAAAGCAAACCGAAATTTGCTGCGATAAAAATTTAAAGTATTAAAAGAGAAAATAACACTTAAAAAATTACATTTTTCGCTGAGCAAAAAGCAGCGCAGGCAACAAAGCAGAAGTCGAAAACAAAGAACCACAATAACTACAACAACACCAACACCAACACTCGAAACTTTACACTACACTACAAAAAAAAAAAAAGAAAAAAGCAAATTTCAAGCTGCAGATTAATATAAAAATACATTTAATAAAGAAAATTTACAAGAACAAAAAACAAGCAAAACAATTACAATAAGAACAAACAAAATCATATACTTAAATTATTGTCAAAATACTAAACAAATGAAATTCATAATTATTTATATTTTAATTGATTTTTTAAAAATTGTTTTTAAGTTTGATTTTTAGTTGATACAAATAAAAAAATGCAATTAAAACTAAATGCCATGCTTATAGTGAATATATATATACATCAAATAAAAATATCAAGTGTATTTCCGAATAATTTGCAGAGCATTTTCTAAAAATTAAAAAATAAATTCAAACAATAGAAAATGCCATACGATTTTGCCTGTCGTTTTCTCATATGCTTTTGCTTGAAAAAATGAAAAAAAAAAAAATATATATATACATATAATTTAATATTAATTCTAAACGATTAACAATTATGAGAGTTAAACAAAAAATAAAAACAAAAATTCTAACCTTTTTTATTTTAATATAAGTTCGCATTTTCTATCTATATATAATGTCAAACAGAAAAAATACATAAGAAATGCTTAAATATAAATAAAAACAAAAAAAAAAATTAAAAATAAAAAATACAAAGTAAAACAAAAAAACACAAACAACTTTTTCGTTTCATTTGACACAAGACACATTTTAGGCATTAAAAAACATAAATATATAATAAAATATATATATAAATAAATCTATATAGTAACTAAAATATATATAAAAACGGAAGAAAAAATCAAATGCATATTTTGTCTAACGTCAAGTTATATTTAGAACAAAAACAAGAAGAAGAAATGGTTTAAAATGAAATTTATGGGTTGGGAAATTTTTTAAAGTTGGGAAATTTAAAATGTGGGAAATTTCGAATGTATTTGAATTTTTTCTTGACAAACTTCACATTTATTTGCAAATAAAAAAATTAAAAATTAGCTTAAATTTAAATTCACATAATGTTATGTGTCTATAACTACTATAAATCAGCTTCAATAAACATACGAACAAACACAGACACAACACGACACGCACATACCACACAATCTGACACTCTGAATACTCTACAACAATGCAAAGATCAATACAATTGATAAAAACGCTTCGATATATACTCAATTTATGATATATACTATATATATAAATATATATACATATATATATATATTAATGTATAATCAACACCAATAACCAACGAAAAAGTAAACAGAAAACACAAACATCATTTTGTAAGAGAGACAAATGCAGAAGGAAAACGTTTTCTCAATAAAATAAATAAATGTTCTCTTCTTAAAGCAGCCTATGCTACATATAAACAAAAAACACTTTTTTACGTTCCCGCATTACTTTTTAAAAATGAAGTTGACTTGATTAATTGAACGATAAGTGAATTCTAATAATGAATGTATAATAAAAGTGCGTAATTAAAATAAATTGAAATATTTATAATTGGTCAACGTTTGACTTTGATTTCATTTCAAATAGCCTGCGCCTTGTTAAGAGAGTTTATGCTTTGTTAACATTGCAGTTGCGCTGTTCTGTTAAGTGGCTATTCCTGTTTCATTTGGCGGAGTTTGCTAAATAGTAAAGCAGAGTTGAGCAGTATCAACTGCTCAATGCATATCGCCGACTGAGTGATCACTGCAGGCTGAGTAAGCATATTAAGTGTATAAGTGTAATTAACAGTTCCTTTTGAGTTAGCAGTCTAGATTGAGTAAAAAGTACTGTAATCATAACATAAACAGCTCAGCAAAAGGAATAAAATAAATTGAAATAAGTTAACATATAATTATTATTTATTATTAACAACCGCGTATTTATTATAAATATGTTTTTATTTAATGGCTTCAGTGCTGTGCCCGCACCAGAGTAATAAAACCGCATTCTCATAGGATACCGAAGATTTGGCTTCCAATTGGGTTGAGTCCTGAGAGTCTTTGATAGTTGTGTTGTTGTGCTCCTCCTGCTGTTGGTTGTTGTCTGCTATAAAATGATATTGGCCAGAGCTGCTGGCCAAGATGGGCAGAGTGGGGTGAAAGCCAATGCCATTGCAGCAATCAGCATGCAAAGGCAGCTGCATCGCTTCGATTTCCTCGTCGTCCGAGAGATTCCACAGATTGAGGCCACCTTCCGTATCGCCACTAGCTAGCCAGGGTTGCTGCGGACACAGATCAAATTGGATGCGCTGATTGGTGTTGACTTGCCGCTGGAATTCATGCAAAGGTTGTTTATAGTTGCGCATGTCCCATTGGAGCAGCTTCGGGCATTTGCGAGCTCCACTAAACAATTGCCAATTGCTTGAGGCATCTGTGCCGTAGCGCAATTGTGTGATGCCTGCCGTGTGCCCGCCCAGCGTAAAGAGTGGACCCTGTTTGGGGGGACAGCGTAGATCAAAGTGCTGTATATAACCCCGCCAATTGCCACAGGTCACAGTGTGGGGATGCTCCATATTTTGAGCCATGCAAGAGATGGCAAACTTTACAGGGTATTCATCATAGCTGCGACCTGGTCGACTAGTATCGAAGATCTTAATGCAACGCTTATAGCCGGCATAGATCTTCTCTCCATCATTAGCAAAGGCCAGCGATATGGCAGCCACCACTTCATCCACCTCATCGTAGCCGCTGTAGCTGCAACGCAAACGTCCATCAAAGGCGTCCCACATGTGTATTGGTTCGTGTTGACGTGTAGCCAGCCAGCTGGAAAAGAAGAGAGTGAACGATGAGTAAAGCTATATTTAAAGGGAGCAACATTGGTCCACATTGGAAATGGATTTTAAATATTCCCGCGCACTGTTATTAACAGAATTTAGACTACGTTAACATTGACTGTTAATGACTGGAGTGGCTTTGAGTTGTAAAAGGACTATTCATTTCGGGCTCATTCCCTGTTAAAAGATCATTTAAGTGATTGCAATGGTTGATGATGCACTGCCGCATCCATATAAAGTCACTCTACTTACAAGCAGCTTTCTGGCTGTTGGCTGTTCATTAGGGGATACCAAACGCAATCGTAGACTGTGCCGCCCTCGGGCACATGAACAGCTGATTGCATTTTGGATAAGTTGCGCTCTGTGGAGATGCTGTTGGCGTCATATAGGTCCAATGGTAACTCCATAACATGCATGCCATCCAGGTGTACGGGGACCAGCAGACAAGTGCCATCCGGCGACCAATAGCAACCCTTTGTATAGTGCTGTGCCAGCGCGGTGGATGGCCAACAACGGCGACCCAGTTCGATGAGCTGCCGCTCGAAGTAAACTGGGGGAGGAGCAACGGCCACAGGCTGCAGCTGCTCCTCGATCGTCTCTAGCTGTGCCTGTTTCATCTGCTGCAACTCGTCAATCTCCATTTGCTGATCCTCATTGATATCAGACTGCTGTAACATCAGTACCTCTTGTTTCTGTTCCTCTTTTTTCTCCTCTTCCTCCGGCTCCTTCAGCTTCGTGTGGTCGTCTAATGTGTCTTCTATGCTTATCACATTCTCGCTCTCCTCGTCCTCCTCATCTTCTTCCATCCAGCTGCTCTGCTCCAAAGATTTGCTGCTATTCTGTTGATTGCCTACATCTATGGTGCTGTTGGCAGTCGTTATGTGGCACTGCTGCAGCTTCCTCCGTTCCGTTTCGGTCAGGGAGAAGCTCAGATCAGGAATGGACGCAGTGCTGAGTTCGCCGCAAGTTGGGGTCAATTCAATGCTGCTGTTAAAACTAACATTGTGATTGAGCAAGGATGCAGTCTGCTCCATATTTGACACCGTGCTGCCAGCTGTTATATACATATATATATTAACACAGCGAATTATTAGTTTAATTTATATTTCTTACACGTTATGTCCATGGCGGCTACTTCAATTAGTTTATTGTATACAACTATCGATAGCAGATCAAGTATCGCACTTAATGCCTTTTAGAGTGAACATGTTTTACACTTACCCATCCATGGAGGATATTTCAAATTATAACTGCGTTAATTGCAGTTAAAATGCAAACCATTTTATATTAATTCAATTTATAGCAGATCTAGCTTTGTTCATAATGTTCTTTTTGTGTTTGATGACTTTATCAAATAGTCTCCGCTAACATTAAATTGATATTTACACGCGATTTTTAGAGTGCTGCCACTTTCTAAGGTGACCATATACTCGTTAATTTCATCAGCTGTGCGAGTGTGGAGTGAAATGCGTTATGAAAAGTGGTGAATATTGTATTTCAAATTACTGATTTCAGCTTTTCAGATGTATATACACAAATATCAACTATGTATTATGCATATATTATACATTTTTTTAGTGTTAAAGCTGTTGCTAGTGTTCGAGTTGTGTTTTTCACTCTTGTGCGGCTTGTGTGCACTATCAGATCATTTATCTGTCTCATTTTGAAGGTGAATTGGTTATTCCAATCTACATATCACGCATACACATATTTTAACGTTACTATTGTGCATGTGTGCGTGTACAAAATGTATTCCTTTTTCTGACTATAGCTTTGCAGACATTTTGCATAATAATTAGCTAAGTTTATTCGGTCTGTTACCGAATTTTATTTGCATAAACAAATTTACAATTTGAGTCTCGCACTCAAATAAGTTTAGAATAACAAAGTGAAGCTGAAAACTGTATTTGCGTTCACACATACATATGGCTGCGTGTGTATGTGCATGGGTCTTTGCAATGATGCGCTTGATTAAACATTTTTGAGATTAGGGAGATTTGTGCGTCTTAGAATATTGTATTAAAATACTTGATATATTTTTTGGGCATATTCAATTCTAATTGAAAACGAATTAGAATTAGATGAAAGTGAATTCCAATAAGGCGTTGAATTGGCAAATTCCAGCTGCTAGACTGGTGCGGACAGTTTGAAATGCTGGGTGGATTGAGTGAGACGGGGTATATTAGTTGCACACAATTTTGGTCTTTATGTTAGTGCTCCTGTTGTACACTAATATTGTATGAAACATATATGTATATTGCATATTGTGAAAACATAATGTGCATTTGAATAAATCAGAAAGAAATGTATTGAGAGTGATATTGCGCAGTATAAATAGCAATTGTAGGGTATTTCATAGTGCAGTAACAAATGATGATTACTTTGTGCAAATGTCTTGCGATGGCTTGTCAGATCCGAAGATAAGCACAATGAACAGCAGACAATAAGAACAGTTAGTTTTCGTGAGACTAGAAATGCCATGCATTCGTTGCAGTTGCACTCTAAATATAGAAGTTGCTTAGAGAAGATGCAGATATTGAGAGCGTTAAAGGGTGTGCATTAAGCAAAGAGAGTGATTGAGTAGATATGGCGAGGGTTGCTTGAAAAGCTACTGAATGTTATGATAAAAACAACAAAAATTATTTAAAAAATTAAAATCAATGTATATCTTGATATTTTGGTAACTTTTCACACTTTTATGTCCCCGTAATTGTTTTAATAAACAAGAATTTGCGCATTGTTAGCAATTTGCCAGTTGCACATTTCATTAGAGCCGTCAGTATTTGAGTGTTAAATGCCTGTCTGGAATCGCTTTAAGGCTTGGCCAAAATGCGGCTCACGTTCGACCCGACAAATAGGCCCCGAAGTGTATCCTAATTTAAATTGAACACAAATGCAATGGAGCATTGACATTTCGGCAGGCAAACAGACTGACAATTGAGGCCATTTAGAGGAAGAGTAACACGTGCCATCAAATCGAACATGAAGTTCAGATCAAATTACAATTTGATATGTATTTCGTTTTTGGGCTCCTGCGTTTGTTTTAGTTTTTATTTATTTGGAATCAATTAAGTTGAAATGCGCTCAGAGGCGTGTCAAATGAAATATTTACACAACTGCTTCGACTCGAGGGAATCGAAAGGCATTAAAATAGTTGAAACTGGGCGTTGTCCTGCAACTGGGGGAGCTAGACTCACAGTTGGTGGTTGGCTAAACGGTCAACCCCCAAAAGCGAGCGCGCCAAGCCCTGCGTCTGGCATTTACTTTGTTCATTTGCGTGACTCTACTTTGGGAGCTGCTCCATTTGGGCTTGTCTGCTGCCTGCTGTCTGCTGTCTGCTGTCTACATAAGTTGGCCTTAAGCTTCAGTGCTACGATTATGGACACATATTTATAGCTGGCTTTGGCTAACAAAGACTTTAAGCTACTGTGAATATGATGATTCCTTTGTGAAAAACTTCAACAATCAGTAAATCGCCCGCAATGATGAGGTAAATGATATTGAGTGCCCATTTGCAAATCCATTGTCGAAATCCCTCTCGAAGGACATTCAAAAACAATTTCAAGCTAATTTATGTAGCTCAAAAAGTCTCAAGTGCGGCAAGCGAAAATTGTCTTTTAACCTACGCCCAAATCATGAATATTCAGCTTCAGCAACTTTTTGTCCTTGCGGGATGTTTTCCTCATTGTCGACGGGGCTCACAAGCCAAAAAAGGATACAGAGCAAACAAGTAAATCCTGCCGAGCTGCACAAAAAGATATCAAGCATACGGATACCCGTCTAATGAGTCCCACATGAATGCTGTGCAAATGGCTTTTTGGTCGGACGCCTACAAATAAACTTGTTCCATCTTTACCTAAAATTTAGAGCCACAAGAAATGGTTGTCGAAAACAGCAAAAAGGTTGCTTGAAACATGATAGATTAATAACAGAAAATATGCATAAAAAGGGTTAAATATATACGAACTGCTTTTGTTCGATTTTGACTTCGAGATATTCTCCTTCATATTACAGATATCAAGAGTGAAACTGATATAAAATTGAATTCAAATTTCAGATTGTTTATTAAGTTACTAATAATTATGATAATTATTAAATAACAATATTTCATTAAATAATTAAATTTAATAAATTTTATTATATAATTATTTAATAAACTTAATATTATTTATTTAATAAACTCAATTCATTTATTAAAAAAATTTTTGCTAATTTTAGCTAGGTTTAAAACTGAATTATATCATATCAAATTTTTAATTTATTTACACTCATTAATTATTCTTTAATACAGCAAATATTATTTCAATCCTGAATTAAATTTGAAAATGTTAATTATTAAATAATTTTAACTAATATTAAAAATTGCAGATGTTAAATTTATAAGGGTTGCTGGCCCCTACAATTCTTGATCCCACCAAAAAGTTCTAATTTCTCTTATTTCCCCTTTTAAATTAATTGTCTTTCTGTCCTTTTATCTAGATTTTATTGAGCTAAAAGATTTTTCAGACAACCCTCGAATATTAGACGTGTGCTAAGTGGCTATGATATCAGGTGCTTTAGGTTCTCAGTGGATTTAATTCAATTATAATTTTTATAGACTTGCAATCAATCATATTTTTCTACGAAATGCGCACTCAGAAAACATTTAAGTAAAATTGGGATTTTTGCAAGAAAAATGCAAATGTAAAAAGTGCCTTAAAAAAACTGAAAAAGAAATTGTTCTGTTTTTCCACTTTTATAGACAGTTAAAGCAGCTTTATGCCAGTGGCAGTCATAAATTTAACGTCTGAGGGAAATCTGAAAGTGCCGAAAGCCTTGGGAAAACCCTGCGCGCTACAAGAAAAGTTATTATTATTTGTCTGTCGGCCAGGACAACCCTTTCTTAATAGGGTATGTAGGGTATAGCAATAAATTGTCATATGATTGTTAGCTGTGTTTTTGATGATGACGATGACGATGGTGCTGATTAAGGCTTTTTATGGAATTTTGCGGAATTCAAAAATATATATGCAAGATTGATGGGCTTCTTCTGAAGGTTATTCCACTTTTTGTTCTGCTCCTCTTGTTTGCCTGCAAAGATGTTGGGCAAATAGCAAAGTGTATTGAGTAAACAGCAGATAAGTTAGCACTGGGTTGTGATTCAGATGCTGCTGCTGCTAATATAAATGGTGCATCAGCATTTTGGCAATGGCACAGTATTCCAATTGTTATCAAGATGTCTCGACTGCACATACAACTCGGCTGCTCTTTGCTGCTGGTGGCTGCAATCGCTGGGCTGCCAGAGGAGACTTTCACGACGGTTGATTCCTTTGAGTTTCCCTCAGACTACACTCTGTCTGAGCTCGACGAGCCGAGCGCTCAGGAGACAGATTTGATGATGGCGCAAAAAGTCAATTGGTTGCCCATTGACGAGCATCTGAGTAGGCAGGTGAGAGAGGTGCAAGAGCCGGAGCAAGTGGCGCCAACGAAAGCGGAAGAAGTCAAGGCAGGCAGCGAATGCCCAATTGATGCCGAACGTGGCTTGACTGCACTCATACGCAATGCTCGTCCTTTGTTGCCAGCGGATCGCTTGCGTAATATATTGGCCAATGCGCGCGAGGATCCCGAGGTGCGTGCCTTGGTCATGTTGCTGCGTAGCGAGCAGTTCAAGGAACGGGTGATGCGTCTAAACCAAATCAAGGAGAAAATCGTCCAAAAGGATTTCTTGTGCCGCACCTTGAAGCTCAACCATGCCTACTACGTCGAGTACTTGCGGATGCTTTTCAATGCTCAGTTGTCGGAGACGGCCAGCAGCCCGCTGCCCAATCGACGCAAGGGCATTCGTGGATTGCTGATGGATTTGCGTGACGCACTGCCACGTGCTGAGCTCCGGGATCTCTACAGACGACAATTGGCCACGGACAAGGAACTCGCGTCAGCTGTACGTCAAATACGCAGCACTGAGTTTCGTCGCATTCTCATCAACTTGCGCGCTCTGTCTGAGTATAGGGCGTTGCGGGACGAACTGCTCAAGGTGGGCGTGCCTCTGCAACAAATACTCAGTCTCATAAGCAATGCACTGGGCTGGCCGAGTCTAGATTTGGGTAGCGAACTAGATTTTGTCATTGCTTAAAACTATTCACACTCGGAACACCTTTCACAGTTTTCAATATATTTTATATATATTTCAATATATATATTTATATATTTAATATATTAGTAATATCTACATTCTATCCAATTCTCATATTCTCTGAGTTTTTGTTGGCTTGGATATATAAATATATTTTTTCTTGACATCTATTAGAAATAAACTTTTTGCTTTTCACGAAATATAAATTTAGAGAATTTCCTTAGCTTGCAAATTGTTTTTAATAATGTTTAATAAAAACACTTTAAAATTGATGTTCATTTTAATTCCCATCCATTTTTGATTAGCGTCATCTATATATATATTATAATATAATTAAAATAATATATTAATTAATATATAAATATATTTCTAACTATATTGCATATGTATGAATTGGAATATTTACTAATATATTTTTGTATGTTATAACTTAGTAATAAGTTTTTTAATTCGCGCATCTCCTTAGTTTTCAGGTGTTTTTTAATTCAATATTTCGTTACACCTTCTTTTTCCTTTGTCTTTTGCCCTCACTTGATATCATTTTCGATTCCCGTGGTTTTTCTTTTGTTGGCGATTTGTCACTGTCTGCCGTGTTTTTTAATTATTTTGGCTGCAGGTTTTCACATTTTCAATTATGTATTTTATACTCTGAGCAATGAGTATGCTTGACCAGAAAGTACCCTACCTTTGAGTTTTATGAGCTGAAAGCTATGTCTTATGAAATTTTTATTATATGCTAAGTCTAATTAACTCTCTATTCTAAGTTTTTTATTTAAAATATTTTGGTAATGTAAAGAATAAAAAAATGTAAAATAAATAAAAATAAAATAGTTTACAATTAAATTAAATACTAATTATTTTAAATAAAGAAAACTATCAAATTATATTATAAAGTATAAAAATGTAAATTTTTCAAATTATAATTACTCAGGATCATAAACTGCTATTGCTGATGCTCTATAAAAATCGTTTTTATTTTTTTAATTTTCGACTGTTGCTAATACCTTTTCTTCTTACCTAGTTTCGCGTGAAGAGTGTTTAAAAATAGTTGAGATTTTGTATGTTTTCGTTGCGGTCCAGACTGGGGAACTGACATGTTTATAGTTGAAAGCAGTGGCAGTGGCAGTGGCAGTGGCAGACGCTGCAGCCGCAACCACTTCAAATTCGTTCAGGGTCAAAATCATTAGAGCAGACAGTTTTCCAGTTGCTGTTGCTGTTGTCGCCGCATGCTGTGTCTTGCCACGCGGCATAAACAAAAAAAAATATATATAATAAAGCAAATAGATGCTGCCGCCACACATGTTGCTTGTCGTCTACGTTGTTGTCGCTGCTTCAAAAGAGTTCATCAGCTGTGAGGCTGTCAGCGCGAGCATCTAATCGAGCCAACAGTTGCCATAAACAAATTACAAACAGATCAGCAGCCAAGTGCCTAAAAATAATCCCTAAATGTACATAGAATGGGGGCAAACGATGCGCCGCTTGGCATATACGGAAATACAAGGGGGAAAAAAAAACAATTTATTAAAGTCGCCAACGCAGCGACCAAGCGACGAACGTGTCAAAATAAACAAACATTGTGCAAAGCAACAACAAATAGACAAACAAACAAATCGCAGAAAAACGCAGATACTCGTGGCAGCATGATCGATAAGGTCGAAACTTCTAAAAAGACTTCATATTACAGACAGTAAATACAATAGCTCAAGAGTTAACCATAGAGTTCCTAAGTTAGGAAACTTGAGTTGCCAAAGACTTTACGTGTTGCTTTGCTGATGGGTCTATATCGATATGGGCTTATGTAATGCTTATTGTATGTAAAATATATGTACAAATATTAAAGAATTATTAGCTGTATATGGGTGCTATGGCATCCACTGATAATGAGAGTTTAGCATATGATGAAGCTATGAAAATGTATGTCCCCGGTAGACGGAGGCTTGGAAGAATTTATATATGTATATATATAGTATATACATATATTCTCGAGCTGGTTAATTTAGCCAGGTCCATCTGACAGCGCTCATAGTGACAGCTCTGGTCTCAGGGTATTTCCTAGTCGTGCACTCCTCACTAAAGTTTTCTTCCTTGTCTGCATGACAACTTTGGGTATTTCCTAGTCAGGCACTTCTGACTGCAGCTTACTCCCTTGTTATTTATTATATTTTATTTATTATGCCAACTGCGGTTTATACGTATACACGTATATATATATAAATATATATAGTAATTGGATCTATGGGAATATTTATCTTTTGTTGAATTTGCATTTCGAAAGAATAAACAACATTTTGGGCAGATAAACTCTACTCGAATAATATGATTAATTGTTTATACAAGAGTAACTAGTCTGCCAAATATCTGAATAATATTTGTTTTGATACCCAGGCACGATGTATGAAAGAGTATATTAGTTTTGTGTTCGTCAGATTAAAACGTAGTAAATCAAATATTTGTCAAGATATTAACTTGTTTTAAATAGAGGACATATATAAGAGATTGTATATTTAAGAGATATATAAGTCCCTTTCAAAACTAACTATTTTATATAAAATAATAATATAATAGAAACACAAAAAGTATAGTAAATACATATACATTTATTATTAATATTAGTATCAATTTAGCTGCACCATTTGGACACGCTATTTAAGCCACTTTGCTTTGCCAATTCCAATCAATTTGTTGCAAATGTTTTCGCTATGGCATTTGAATGCTGGCACATAGGGAAAGGTTCGTTCCGGCATTCAAACACAATTACGCAAATGTCAGTCCGTTCACCCCTTGCACATTAAGTAATGCAATAGCCGGTGCGCCCCCGACCCGCCCTGCGCATTGTGAATCTTGAAGAAACTTCTGCTTTGAGTTAAGGCGGAGGCGGAGCGCAAACAGCTGGCACGTTTCAACGGCTGCACCTTGACTTGAACTGTGCCTGCCGCCGTCTGCTTCAACTCCAACTGCAGCTCCACTTTCAACTCTAGCTGCTTCCGCCTGGCTAGCAGTCAGTCATATGAAACGCTGAAGCGTTGGAGTTGGCGTTCGACTAAATTTCCCTTGGCTCCAGCCAAACTGCAATTGCAATTGCATTGAAGTTGTAGGGCAGAGCAGAGCAGAGAGTCGAGTAGAGTAGAGGCTAGCCATTATGTTTGGCCACGCTTGGCCACGTTTTCTTTGCGCTGCTACAATTCTTACCCACGCTGTCTGCCGGGCGATTGGGGGCTTTGGGGGCTGGTTGGCCTGTCAAATGTCTTCCCTCGTGGCCAAGGCCATTGAACTGAACCGCAGAGTTACTCCACATGAATGTACAGAATCCACGCAATATCCACGCCTCGCATACATTTAGCTTCGTTAGTTTTTTGAGGCCAAGAACTCGCCGCGTTTTGGCCATGAATAAACCGCTTTTGACGTCATCAGAAATGATTAGACAAACATAACAGAAGCTGCCACGCCAACGGAAGCCATTAGAATGGACTGCGCACCTGGAGCTCGATAGAGGGCGGCGGGACAGCTTCTGGGCCTAACATTCCAAGCAATTAATAATAATTTCCGCTGCTCAGCACAACAGCACAAAACAAAATACGAGCCAAGTTTACAAAAAGAAAAAAAAATGAAAAGCTTCAGCAGTTGTTGTTGCTGCTGTTGTAGTGTTTAGAATTCATGACTCCATTTGGCGGATGCTGCAACGGCACTGACAACAAAACGAATTGACAGCCGCTGCATAGTAGTTTTTTAGAATTTGTCTTCGATTCGTAATATTATTTAGTTGCCAACAAATCATGGAGTATATGCAGTCATTTGTTGTTCGTTCATAAGCAAAGTGTTTGGCTGAAACACTAGAATATATTATCAAATAATGTTCAAATAATATTAATGAAAAAAAATTATAATAATAAAAAAAATTTAATAATATATTTATAAATAATATTTTCAAATGTATTTCCAAGCCAAAAAATTTATAAATTTTAGATATACAAAGTGCTAAAAATATGTTAAAAAACTTCAAAATATGATTAAATACCCATTGAAAATGGGAAATCAGAGTATAATGTTGTGTTGCTTGTAGTTTTGTTTATTTACAATTGACATAAATGAAAACAATAATAGGTTGATAGACTGAGATTCGAAGATAACTCATACAGCGAAGAAAAGTAGAGAGTTTTTCTCTAAATCTTCATATTATTTACCATTAAAGAGAACAGAGTTAGAGTTATTCAATAGTTAGAGTTATTCAAGAAAATGTCTCAAAACATTTTCTTGCATATATTGATGAATTTTCTAGATATTTATTTTTCTTTTAAAGTGTATTAACTCTAACTCAGTTCTCTTCAATGGTAAATAATATGAAGATTTAGAGAAAAACTCTCTACTTTTCTTCGCTGTATGAGTTATCATAGTTGACTAAGTCAATGGTATTGCTACTGATGCTGCTTATTGAAAAGCTTGAAGAGTATTTTTGAAACAGTTCAAAGTTTGGGAATTGTTGTATTGATCTTATGATTTGTATACTACTTTGAAGATGTGTTATTAAGAACACACACACTTCATATGCTTCGTTTATATTGAACCTTAACCATTCATTTAATAGTTCTGCAATATTTATTAATTATAACTTGCTAAAGAGCAGCGTATAAAACTCTTCTCTAATTAATATCAATTTCATTATTTTGTTGAAACAAGCACAAAGTTAAAAGTTTAACATAAGACATGCTATAAGACCTAATTAGTTTTTAAAGATTTTCTATATTTTTTATACTTTTTGTTTAAGTTTAAAGTTCAAACATTGAACTCTATAAAAAGGAGAGAAATTCCTAAAGCCCTAAAGCTCACATATTTTGCTGCACAATAGCTATAATTATTTAATATTATAGGCATACTTGTTGCTTCTTCTGCTTCTGCTTCTGCCTCGTCTGCTCTGTGAACCGCTGACAAAACCCCATATTAACTACTTAAGACTGGGCGTTACGCCGCGCAGTTCACGCCTAATGAAACGCACCACAAAATGCTCAGTGAACCAAAAGCAAAAGCGAAACCACAAATCAAATGAAAATTCCAAAAATTTTAAGTTTTAATACCCTAAGCTCGATGCCCCCCATTAATCTACGCGCGCCTATCCAGAAGCGCTGTAAGAACTGCAGTGCGTCAATTGTTGATGTAAGAGCAACGAAGACAACAATTGCAACAACAACAACTATAACCATGGCAACTGACAAAAAAGCGGGCAACTCTTTGGCCGACTCTCGGCCATGCATGACTTGAAGTTTGTTGAAGCGCTTAACCCAAATAAAGCAAAACAATATGAAGTTCTTTGAGTTGAGCATGAGTGCGACTAGTATATACTCTTAGGGAGGACACAGATCTATGCATAAATACAGAAAATATTGAATATTGAATAGGGTTTAGAAAGAATGTTATTTATATAGGTTGATGTCAGTTAGAAGAAAGTTGCATACGTAATATATTTTTTTGAGAATATATGCAGATATAAATTATAGATTATAAGGAAAACATAGAGAACTAATAACTAACTTAGATAGATAGGTTGAAGTTAGAAAAAAAGAACGAAACTAAACTAATTTTATTAAATGAACTTTGAGAAAATCGAGAATATATTACAATAAAATTTAGAAATATTTATGCCTCTTGTTATTTACTATACAAATCAAGGCTAGAAAAAATGCATTTATTCAGCTTTGTAGTTGAGTTTGTTCAAAAAGGTTTAAATCAAATAAACCTGTATATATATATATATATATAATGACAGTCGTCAGACTTATTTAGATTATATATTAATATTTATATATATATAAACCTTCTGTATAGGTATATTTATCTAGCTTGCTAACATTCCCAATCCATGCTATAATATTTCTGTATCACTTATCATGACTATTGCCTTGTCAACAGCTAGTTACTATTTATATTTGAGCGAATGCCTAGCATTACACAGCTGCGAACACATAATCAGAACACCTCACACAAATGTTAGGGTATATATATAAAAAAGTGAGCCGGTTACAAGTTCGATGACAATAAGACCATAGAAATAACAGGAGTCGAATGCGCATATTGCGCCGCCAAGCCGCAGACTCGCTTTAATCAGCGCTTTTTGAACTGACAAAACAATTGCCGGCCGGCACAGTCGAATGGAGCTCCATGGCCCCTACTCCCGGCACCCCCACCCTCCTCCTATCCCGACCTACCAATTCGTATAGTTAACCCCCAAAAATGTTGAAAACTTGCTGAGTTTTCAATTGAGCTCAAAGCATGGCTGTGGCTTGTTGGCCATTCCGGTGCGAGTGGAGCTGAATATGTTTGGTCAGCTGGAGTGGTGTTGTGGGTGGAGGGGTGTGGCGAGATGATAGGGGGCCACCGTTATTCAAGTTGTTACGCAGCGCATGCCAGGGAGGTGTAGCTGGGGCAGCTGCTGGAGTAAACGTGCACAGCGGGTTAAGTGCGTTTTATGATTTGTTGATACAAAAACCAAAACGAAAAGTAGAAGCAAATAATTGAAAGTGATCGACTACGGGATACGCTATAATGCGCAAATAAAAACTGCATTTTACAATTTATGGTTTTATTTATTCAAGGTAATAGAAATTCTTCTAGAGCTTAAAAAGTCAAGTTGCTCAGCTTGAAGATACCCTGTAAAATGAAATGAACAATTAGGTTTTAAATATTTGTTAGCAATAATAGGGACTTTATATACATTTTAAGCATGAATATATTAATAACTAGATGCTTAACTAAAGGTAATCGACTAGCAGATACCCTGTAAAATTGAAATACTCTGCAAATCTCAAATGATGTATAAAATCTAAGAAATATTACCTTAGTTTCACTTAGAGTATATATATTCTTGATATTTGGCCAAAAGTTGTATATGATTGACTGAGAGATACCCTTTATACCCTATCGATTTCAAATACCAAATGTTACAAGAGTTATTCAGTCATAGTTTTTGCTCATACAAAGCTGGTTTGCAGCTCTCGCCCATTGATGCAACGTCTCCTTATTAACGCTCTATTAATTACAGGGTATTGAAATTGAACAAAAGTTGCTACTGTTGGCCGTGGGGGCTACTTGAGGGGCCCGCAGGGTTGGCGCTCTGGAACTTTATGACAAAACTTTGCACTGCCTGCGATGGTGACATTTTTTGGCCTTGTTTCGGGTCACAGACACAGTCACTCAGTTAGTCAGTTAGTCAGTCAGTCCGTTCGTTCGTCTGTCAGTGAGCTTTTCAATTTGTAATGATTTATGAAACTACATAAAAAAATTGCCCCGCAGTATTGAAATTGCGTTGTTCGATTCAAGTTTTTGGCGGCTGAAAGTATTTTTCGGCTTGTTTAAAGTGCAGCTCGATCAGTCATAGATAATTCCCTTGTTGATTAGTTATTTTATGGCATGCTCTCTCGAATGTGGACCATAGAAGCTCGTCGCTAGTTTTCCCTTCTAAAAGTTATGTAAATTCGAAAATATACTTAAAAATCACATGGGTTGGGCATGCTTAAGCTGCCAATTTGATTGCTTTGATAGAATTTGGTTCTTTTAGACTAGAAATCACAGGCTCTTAGCCTTTCTTTGGCTTTTTTTCATATGGTAAACAGCTTGTTTTAAGGCCATAAACACCTTTAGGCCATGCTCATTCACAAGTGATGGCAGCCGATGGTTTTTTTTTCATGAATGGAATACTTTAATTTTGAGATATGTTGGCGTTTGTGAAATGAATGGGCTTTTGATTTGTGCGGCTACAGCCAACGCTTGCTTTTCGGGGCCAATAGCAAACGAAGCCCACGCCAAACGCCACAGAATGCAACAAACAAACACAAAAATGCATAAACAAATATAAAAAGATTTTTTTTAATAAGCTGCCACGCGCCAACTTGTTGGGCTTCTTATTAATTAGCTGCCAAAAGGTGGAGCTGAACTTGGCCAAGAATTGAGGCTAACGCGATATGGACACTAAACATCTGCGCATATATCAAGTAAGCTTCAGCTGTTACCCTAAAATCGCTAAAAAATAAAATAATAAAAAAAAACAGCAGCTTATATCATCATCAAACAACGTCATTTGTGCGGGCGTCTGTTGCTTTTCTGTCTCATAAAAACAAAAGACTTTTTTATATGTTTTTTGTTTGCCATATGTTGGTTTTGTCATGCCATAAATGGCACAAAATTCATGACGAGACAACAACTACGACTACGACGACGACGACGACGACCTACATCAATGTTATATGTAATTGTACTAAAGATCCGATTATCTCACGCTCGAACTGTGGGCGAGTCTCTCAACTCAACTGAACTGCTGCTGGACGAGTCAAGAAGTTAGACACGTATTTGAAAGCGATAAATGTCAAATTAAAAGCTGAATCAATTGTTTCGAAACTTAAATAGGCAAAAATCGAGTGGGTTTCACAGTTTACTCGAAAACAAGGTTTACACTTGATAGTTCTAGATAGAAAATATTTGAACATTTTATATGTTTACATATAAAGTATTTTTATTGTGGTTGGCTTTATATGTATTTATTTTATTTATATATATTTATATATATATTTTATATAAAAGTTCAAAAGTTTGCAAAAAAAAACTAAAATATAAAAATATTTTTACTACACAATAAAAATGTGTGAAAATTAATTTAATTCTTTTTTTAAGTTATAATTTTGTATTTTAAATAAAAATATGAAAATATAAAAATATTTTTCTTTTAGAATGTTAAGCTTCCACTTTAATATAAAACTATATATATTTTTTGATTTGTATATATATTTTTATTTTTATAAATCGAATACAATTTTAATTTTTCACTAAGAAAATTCAAAATAGAAATTTTAAATTAAACTTAATTTTTATCTATTTGTTTTTAGTTTTTCATACTCATATGGCAAGCTAATATATATTCGTTTTCAACTCAACTTGCAAAATATATAATTTACTCATTTAATTGCTTGGAAAATAAGCAGCAAACAAACTCTAGTACAGTTGTTATATATTACATAATCATTTAATAATTAAAAAAGTATTAATTGTATATTTATGTTAAGAGTTTTTGTTACTTTTGTCAGACGTCTTTAAATATATATACTAAAACTTAGTTTTATAGTTTAGTTGCTTGGAATGATAAAAGGCAATTGTACAATCTTTATATATATATATATATATATATATATATATATATATATATATATATATATATATATATATATATATATATATATATATATATATAAGCTGCAATTTCAGTTTCTATACAAAGCAAATGAAATTTTCTTTTGACTTAGATTTTGGCAGACAACAAGTTTTCGTGTCTCTCACACAATTGCAATTGTGTCAACGTTGCACTTATTTTTCTCACATTACACAGTAATTCAATAGGACACAGAAAGAGATGAAAATAGAGAGAGAGAGCGAGACAGAGATGTAGCTGGAGATGCTGTGCAACTTGTTGCCTTGCTTTCTATTGTCAGCACAAAAAAACATAAATTTGCAAACAACTTTTCACATGCTGCCATAATTTGATACGATATATATAGTATATATATACATACGAGTCTGGCTGTTACGCTTCATTTTTTTTGCTGTCGTCGATTTATGTGTCATTGTTTTGGCGTTTGAAATTACCCCCAGTGGAGAAAGGGGGCGAGTGGCGAGGAGCGCCACGAGTTGTTGATTGTAATGAGTCGTTGATAACTTTCGCTGAGGCTGCAAGCGGAAGTTGATCTTGAGTTGATATGCTGATGATATAACGAACGATTTGTGGGTGCTGCGCATTATAGAAAGTTAAAGTAATTTTTCTCTAGTCAAATATGATCACAATAATCATCATTATCATCATCATCAACATCATCATTAGTGGAAACATTTCACAACTATTGACCCGCATCTGTGCTAAATTGAAGACTTTAAAAAGCCATCAACAAAGCAATTTACATGGCGTTTACCTTCTAAGCTAATGTCGTCTCTGCATATATAGCTAACAACAATTATATAGGTTTTACATGATGATTACAGATTACGGCAGTTAAGCGACGTTTTTACCATTTCTGGCTGGCTTACCCCTTGTTGTAGTTATCAATTTTCTATTTCAACTCAGACACCACGCAAAATTTTGGCGCCCAATTCCGGCAGCAGCATTTTTTTTCAGTTTTTATCAATTTAGTCAGGCGACACCTACTCGCTTCCCACACTTTGGCTGGCCGCTGGTCAACAGCGAATAGTGACTGCGACTACGCCCCCGCCTGCATGGGGCTTGGCGCGTGCGAAGGCGCAAAAATTCATTTGCATAATTGAAATTTTTACTCTCGTGTGGGAGAATCTTTTGTGTCGATTGTTAATCTGGTTTTTGGCTGACTCTGAAACGGATGTTGACAATTTTTATTTGAATTTTAATTTCAGTTTCAGTTTTAATTTTTGTTTTTTTTTTTTCATTTCGTGCAGTTTCACTTTTCATTTGCAGTTCGGGAGACAATGCTTAAGTGCATTTCCCACATATATAGCCTTAGTTTATTATGATGGGAATTGTGCACTTCGTGTCCATAATTAATGAGCTCAGCCGCCTAATGAGATCTATGCATATGTGTTTAGATAACCAACTAATTCGATTCACACACTTGCATAGCTATGTGGGTATGTTGACAAATGGCAGGAGAGATCTGTCTTTAGATAGCAATGTTCAGCTGTGAAAGAAAAGTAGCTAAGCTGCATGGAAATCGCCCTTTGTTAAGGTATACTTAAAATACTTGTTAACTTGACTGCTGAGCATTTGCTATTCCAGTTACTTAAGATATCTTTTAAGCAGTTAGCTTAATAATTTCTTGTCGAGTTGCCTGGGAGATTTTATAATAAAGTATTATAAAAATATATTCTCTTATATTTTAAATATTCTGCCTAAGTTTTATTCTTAACTATATTCTGTGCGTCAGCTTCTCTAACAACTGAATGAAGGAAGATATTTGTACTCTAAAGAAACGTGAATTATTTTTGATCTAATCTAAAGTTACACCCGACTTGGAAATACCCTGAATCCAAGCACTCGACGCTTCTTTTATGCATAGCAAATTTTCAAACATGCAACAGCAACACACAAAACATATTGAAAGTATAGATCAATAGATTGCAGAAGCTGAGCAAACTAATGAGTAGACTGCAATTTCAATTAAAATACATAAATTGTATTAGCTGCATTACTAGGCTGGGCTATGTACATTTGGGCAGCCTTCGCACATTTCTGCTTTACTCAGAAACTTGTTTAAATTCCTATGAAACAGCGCATTATGTAATCTAATCTAGCTTATGTGTAAAGGGAATTTCATGTTATTAACACAAGCACATTCAAACTACCAAAACTCAATCAAAATATCATTATCAGCCACACATGTATAGATTGTAATTGTATACTAAAGCCCAGCGCTAGATTTGTTTAATAAACAATTTCCGTTTTGATTTGTGTGCTGAGGGTTCGGATGCTGCAAGCTAATTAGCTGTGCTGTCTACTGTGCGTGCGTCTATGTGTGTCTGTGCTTGTGTGTGTGGAAGTAGTAGTTGTTGTGGCAACAGCAGTAGTTGTAGCATCCACTCAATTAGGCCTGGTCCGAGTGTGAAAACTAAGGGCGCACCCGCAGCGAGCGACACTCGTGTATCCAGCTCATGGCCTGGCTGGGCCTGCTGATTGATGATTGATGACTGATGCCCCAATTGGCTGCTATTGCTGCCACTGCTTCAGGTGTTGGGCCAGCCAGCCAGTCAGCCAGCTAGCCCATTATAGGAAGTGCAGTTTCCTTTTGTCGGACGCGTTCTTTGCGCATCGCCGCATTCGCATTTTTCGCGTATTAGCTGGCAATTAGCTTTTGGTTTGGATGCTGTTGTGGCCTCTTGTTGATTGATTGTTCGGCCAAGATCGCATTGGCATTTCTGCCTTTAAGCAAAAGCCGACAAAATGCAGCGAACGAACTGCAACAATTTTGCCAACAGCTTCTTTAACAGCCAATTGGCATTCAGTTAAATGCTCTCAACTCTTTGATAGTTCAAGAGAGTATCGACTGGGCAGCAGCCCAGCAATCAATCAATGCGCGCGTATTCTCTCCCTCTCTCACCCCCTCTCCCTCCCTCTCTCGCTATCACTTTTTATTGCTGCTGAAGATTTCCCTGTGCGCTTCCACCGGAAAATATTTGCTTCCGTTCTTTGTGTTTATCTCAATTCTGTGGCATGGCAAATAAATTACAATTAAGTGCAACAAACATGCAACAATTATGCACCGGACACAGCGGATGCTTGGTCTGGCCCAAGCCAAGCGACAACATCATTAACTATCCCTAGCTCTAGCTTCAGCTCAAGCCCTAGCCCTAGCCCTAGCCCCAGCCCCAACTGAAGCTTCAGCGCTATAGTTTGTTGTTCCAAGAGTTGCTGCGATCCATTGAATATGATTCTGAAGCTCTGCATGAAACTATTGATTGCACCTTGGGCACGACGAAGTTTAGATACTCTTTTCTTTTAGATTTGCTATTAGAAATTGTTAATGTATTTGTAACTATATCTATATGTGTGAATGTGGCTGTATATACATATATTTAGAAAAATATCTTTTTGTTTCTAATCTCTTAGACTTCAGTCTTTTGCCCTCAGCTTAATTGTCTCTATTATTCCGATCTTAACTCTTTCTTCTAGCTTCTGACAACTTTTTTCATTCTTATCTCTCTTTCTCACATCTATATTTATATTCTATATATGTTTTAGCATTTCTCTCTTTCTGATATGAAAGGTATTTAACATCTCTTTCACTCTCTCTCTTTATTTCTATATATATCTGTGTCTCTCTCTGTCTCTCTATCTTTCTCTATTTCTCTCTCATTCGTCGTCTCAGTCTCTCTGTCTTTTCCTACTTCTATCGCTCTCTTTCTCTTCCACTCAGTTTCTCTCTCTATTCACTCTCTCTCTCTGCCTCTCTCTCCGTCGTCATTCTTTTCCCTCTGGCACTCTTACGAACGCTTTCTTCAAATGCTTTTCGTGAACTTCCTCTTCTTGTCTCTCCTTCGAAACACAAGGGATGCCCATTTCATTAGACTCTTAGTGCTCTATATGGCAACTGTTAGCGTATTTCTATGCAACCCCACCCAGCACTACAAACAACAACATTAGTGTATTGTAGTGACAGTAAAAGTTATTGTCCATCCCGGCGGAGCATGTTAATCCGGAAGTGGGTCATTTTCCAAACGCAAATGAAAGCGTGAGCGAGGCTGACTGCGAACCGTTGAAAATCATCAAAACACATGCGAGTTGCTAGTTGATAGTTGGGAGTTTGCTGAGTGGGATACGCTCGGCGATTGATGTGAAACTGAAACCATAAATTTTTAGTGAAAAGATGCGACCGAAAAGCGCAGTGAGACGACTGAAAGATGAAATGCATCACAATAATAATGTAATCAAAATGAGAAGCGAGAGGCATTGTCTTTTCTCAGAGTGTGTGGGAAATGGGTCCCAATGATCATAATTACCATCCTCATCATCATCATTATTATTAGATTGTCGTCTGTTGGCTCTTACGCAAAAGCCATAGCCAATAGACGTTACAAATTTGGCAGCAGAACTAAAAATATGTGAAACTTGTTTGTTCCAGTTGACTTTACTTATATATATATATATATATATATATATATATATATATATATATATATATATATATATATATATATATATATATATATATATATATTATATATATATATATATATATACATATATATATTATATATATTTCTTAAAATTAACATGAGCCCTTATCTTCCTCGTAACTCGTAACATCACATGCTTAGTCCTTAGGCGCCTCTTTAATGCAATCTCTTGCAGCTCTTCGGGCAGGTCTCAGCCTAGCCCTTGACGAACTTTTGTTGCAATTTCTATTCTTCCTCTTATATTAACCCTTTAGCAGTCATAAATGTAGGCGCCTAGCTGATGCAATATTATATTGAGCAGAAATCCCAATGGCTGCTTGTAAATCATCATATTTAGTTTCTTTATCTTTTGGAAAATATGCAAACCCAAATAAATTGCTGCAGCTTGGCTTGCGTTCCGAGAGCAGAGTTAACCCTTAGCTTGTAAATCATAAAGTAAAAACATATATTTTACCATCATATGCATTCCTCTTTCTAATAAAATACCTGTCTGCACTGGACGCCGCTTGACGCAATCTGCCCTGTCTACCTGTTGTCTGCTGCTCTAATTTGTGTCCCGAGTCGCTGTTAACTGGAAATCGTTTAGGCCAAAAGTGTCGCATTTCAAGCCGGCCAAGGCGAGGTCTGTGGCTGTGCAGCGCCGCTTGAAATCGTTTCGTTTGACAGATTTATGCATACTTTCAGTTTTCGGCTCTTCTCACTCATTTCGTTATTTATGCTACGCATTTGCCCTGCTCGACATTTCTTCGGCTCAGAGATTTGTGCATTTACTTTGATTCTGGAATGTTGCCGACCGACTGGAATATAGTTCATTATCGAATCTTCTTTATGTGAGATGCCCTTTTACATGGCTGGGAATGCGGGAAATTGTCTAGAATGCATAGAGAGTGTTTATTCATAGAGAGCGAGCTTAGAGTAATAACTGAAAATTCCTTGGAATTAAATTGCTTTTAATATGATTATGAGAACAAATTGTTAAAGGGCTGCTTAGTTGACGATGCCTGACTGAAAGATGCTCTGTAGACAACTGTTTTTTAAAGGCATGAGTTGCTCAAAGAGATTATTCCGAAACTATAATTATATAATATTTATTATAATCTATATACTAAAAATCATTTACTTAGATATATCAAACTCTATTATAATTAAGAAACTGCTTCAAAACCTGGGCATAATTTAGAAAAAAATACAAAAAAAGGAGAGTAGAATTTTTCTGTTAGCCAATTGTCAAAAGACAATATTAAAATATGTTATTGATTAGAATCTAGAAAGTCTTTGCTCTAGTGTTGTCCATGTGTCTATCTGCTTTTCTAGCTATGCATATGCATGGAGATGTTGATCTAGATATCTTTAAACAGTAGCTATGGTAGAGCCCTTCCAGATGAAGTTCTTTAACATCGATATGAAACGAAATTGAGCTTCAGTTACTTGTGCTTGAAAGCTTTTGTTAAGTCTGCACTTTATGAAAGTCTTAAAATTCACCCAGACATCAAACGATTCTTAGGAGTAAAGCTGAAAAAGTACAATAAAAAGAAGAAGTAGAGCAAGTGCTTGACTTTTGTTTATAGATGAATAGATAATAGGTACAATATATCTTTATATATATCTCCTAGTCAGGCGCTGCCTGCTAGAGCACTCCTATTGCTTCCTTTTTCTCCACGCGCCGCTGTGCTGATTGAAATAGCTTAGAGCATGTGTCGTTAAAGTATTTATTCGCAGATAAATATACAATCAAATACACGCACACAATTATATTTATTATATATATATATATATTGATATATCGCCCATAACGTTGCCATCTGTGAAGCTTTGCGAGCAACAGCTGCGTGTGTTTATTGAAAGGGCACCTTTTGCCGCAGGAAGTTTATTCTTTGCTCTTAAACATAAAAAATAAATATATTGTGTGTTAGAGATTAATGCCTTTACTTGATGTATAAATATATATATATATACATAATGGAAGCTTGATAAAGAGGCAACAAGCCGACTAGAAATCGAAATCTTATCGCATTTCCTGCTGCAGCTAAGCAAATAAGTTTTATTGATTAGCCTGGCAAATAGTTAGCAAACAAATAGTGGAAGAGTTAACAATACAATGTTGACTTCTATGAATGGGCATGGAGTATAAAATATATATTGACTTGCTCTCAAAAATGTAGATTAAGCTTTGTTGCCTTTGAAAATATATAATATTAAATTTGAAATTTGTTGTCATAGTAAACTTAATAATTTGTGATACGATTCAGTGGGCCTGAGCCGCAGGCAGCTGCTGGGCTAATATTTTCTTGATTTTGTTTGTTTGGCCAAGTCAAATTAGCTAAGCAAAGCTCAAGACAAACAGACGAAACATGAAAACAAACAAACGAACCGAACCCATCAGCTAACCAACCCATTCATCTAGTCCATCTATTGTAGTATCTCTTCTGTTTGAGTTTGTCAAACTGTGAGCTCTGAACTCTCTGTCTGTGTGTAAAGCAGCTGTCACTAGCACGCAGTTCTCAGTGCTTTGCTGCTCAGCTTGAGTTAAAATATTTTCAAATTGCAAAACAATCAATGGAAATGAATTTGCCATCAATGGGCCCGAATACTTTGCGTTTAGCGTGGGCAATTTGCCAAAGAACCATTCATAAAACTCACTTCAGGCGTTATTGAAAGACGCCGCACGATATTCTCCTAAAGGACGCAAAAGTATTTTGTTTTATTTTATTTATTTCATTCTTTTTCGTTTCCGTTTCCTGTCCTGCGGCGCAGCGAATGCGATTTAATTTCTTTTGTCATCGGAATCAATTCAAAAAGTCATCGGATTGTGCCGAGTGCCGACTGCCGAGTGTCGAGCTGTTGGCCAAGTTGTTGGCCACTCAGCATTGAAGTACCAGCCAGCCAGCCAGGCATTGGCCAGGTGTGCAGCACTTTGCTTAGCTACCTGCTGGCCGCACTTGCCCGGTGGGGGGGCCGAGCTGCCCTCGACACTGCAAGTACATAGTTTAATAGCACTCTCAATGATCTTTTGTATTTAGCAAAGACTTCGATAGCAAGACGAGCGAGTCTATGTTAGGCTTATGGTAAAGGTATCGAATGCTGAATTCTTTAAGAAATTGATAGTCTTAAAATTCAGTTTTAAGTGTTTGAAAGTCTTATGTAGATTATTAGATATATAAACATATATATATATATTTATTTATATCTATGATATATGTCTTATGAGCATGAAACAATACTTCAGCATAAATCTGGAGTAAAAACCACAATGAAAACGTTGTCGTATGAAATGAAACTTTTAATAAAGTTATTTATAAGTTGAGACTAAAACAAAAGGGACCTTTGAGTATAAAAGTTGACATAAATATTTATACTCTGAGAATATAAATAGAATATAATTTTATGGATTTTTTTTATAATAATTGGAATTTTAAAGTTTTCTTAGAGCTCTCTTTATGGAGCCAAAAAATGATTAAGCTCATTAAAAATAGGAAGTCGGAGATCCCATGAGCTCAGCCCTTGCCTAAGAGAGCAGAGAGCGCACTGTTGTATGCGCGTGTATGTGTGAGTGTGTGTATGTGTTGTTTGCTATATATGCTATTCAGGGTATATACTAGCCGGACACTCTGGACATTCAGGTCAGCATGTAAAATATTGTAATTGATAAAGCCTAAATTTAAACAAAGATTCAGATATAAAAGAGTCAAAGCCTAGACTCCATCGAGTATAAAAACTATAACTGAAATAAGGCCTAAAACATACGCATTGTTGGTATTATGTCTTCAATGAAAACATTCATTACATTTATATGTGTATCCATAACAAACATAACAGATACTTATGTCTTTCAGTCTCATTATGAGAAAAGTACTTTGACAGAGTCTCGGTATATTAATATTAGTTAAGCGCCTGAAAGTGAAATCCAATTGTTTGCAAATTAACTTGATGGCCAACAATTTCTAATCAATAGACCAGACCGCACACATACACAGAGAGAGGCAGACACATTTGGGAAATGGCTTTGGCACAAAGCTTCATTTAATACCCATTCTCAGTTGGGTATTCAATCAATTAATTTGTCATTTGAAGCTGCTTATCAATCATTAATTTCCGCTCAACGCAAATAAATTGGGAATCTGAATTGGAATTATTGAAACCCACCTCGAAATAACAATCGCAGCTCATTTGTTAATGTAGTTTTTACACTTTGCCGGTCGGCAGCGGATATAGTTGATTATGTTGATAAGGTTTTCGGTATTCAGTATTCAGATATATATAATTTTTGGCAAAAGTTCTCAATGAATATTTACTTTTAATTGCGCTGACTTGACAAAAAAATATGGCTGGAAGTCTGCAAATGGAGACAAAGGAAAGAAACAGCTTTTCATATTCGAATGGTGTTATTCGAGAGGAATTATGTGGACAAAAACTAGAGAAAAATACTATATAATTATAGTAAGCATAAGTAAGAAACACATATATATGCATATATATTTATATTTATATTTATTTATATAACCGTGGCTACAGAATTTCTTAGCCAAAAATATGTGATTATAAATTGTCTATGATTTTGGGCCTATTGTCTCTGAGCTTTTGCCATTCAAAATTGAAACTGATTTTGACTAGTTCTAAGTTTTTTTCTCATTTAAAGATATTTTCTTTAAAAGAGCCTTTTATGTTATCTGAAAGATATACTGTTCTCATTAACAGATTCAAAAAATGAAACTTTATCAGCCTGTTAAATTGAGTAAAAAACTGGCTTATACCATGGGAGAAGGACGCTCGCCCTCTATTGACTCCCTTTTGGCAGGTCTGTTTCACGGGATTACGCGCCGAGAACCAATAAAGATATTTGAAATATTTAAAAAGGTTTTGGAGGGAAAATAAGGATACTTTTAGAAAATTTTACAATTTTGAATAGCTTTAGAATTCTTCTATACTATAACGACTCTAAAGCCTATTGTGTTGTGTCTATTTCACCTTCAGCTTTGGATTTTGCATGCCAAACTATAGTCAGATGTTAGCTTACTTCATTTCATAAAGTTTTATTAGTGAGTGTTGTTTTTACTATTGAAAGTTAATTAAGTTTCGCAGAATTGATTGCCTTCTCCCTCTCACCCCCTATCTCCCTCTCTTTCTCTCTCCCACTTTTTTCGCAGCATATGACAAATTGTTGCATATTTATATGGCTTAAGCTTAATTGAATTTTAATGCAATTTATGACAATCGCGGCGGCTGCTTATTAAAAACAATTTCAATTGCAATTTCAATTTAAGCTGATTATGAGTACATATAATTTATTGCACTGCCAGTTGGCCAAGTATTGCCAATTTGTTAAGCATTTCGTGCAACAGCTCCTTGTGTTGCCCAACAGTTTAACCTGTTATCAGTTGGCAATTTGCAGAATTAACTTTGATTAGGCTTACATTGCTATTGAGTATAGCTGGTAATCTGTTCCAAATTCAATTTCATTTAACACAGTTAACAAATTCCAAGTATTGCTTGACGTCTAAAGTTGTTGCTATAATTTCAATTTGTGCCAACGCATTTACCCACTGCCTTGTTCCAGTCTTGATGCTCGTTCAAGTAGCCAAAAGAGTGTATTTCTTTTTAGCAAGTCTAATTGTGAGTCTATATAACTAGCAAGCTGTTGATGCAAGAGATTTAATTTGGAATATATATCCTCATTGAAGACATTTTGGTGTATTTAAATAACTAAATATTTCATTTACAATTGAAATGATTTTTTAAAGGCCTATTTAACTTATATACTAGGAATTTGAAGTATATACTTGCAGATTCTAATATTATATAGCTGAGTTTCCTTTAAAGTTAAAAAAAAACTTTTTAAGTTTAATTAGGATTCCTCTGTAGATTGATCAAATACTATATATATCTTCTTCTTAGAGGCTTGGCATATCAGCTAAAACTATATTATTCCCAGTTGATCTCCTCTAAAAATAGATATATAAATTTTATTTAATATATAATATAAATAATAATTATATTTAACATAAATAATATAAATATTGGCAATTTGTGAACTGTGAACGAGTCTTATGCAGTCGCTTAGGCTCAGTTGGACGTTCCTTAAATATTGTCAATTAATTGAGTTTATTGTTTGATCTATTGAACTGTAGACAAAAGCTAATCAGTTAATTGCTTGAATTTAAGCCTAGCTGCGTCTGAAATCTAGTTTCTTTTGATAGTCCCCAATGGCAACTTTTGACCACTTGTAAACTTTTAACAAAAGGCAGGTTAAAAATCAGGCGAGCGTGAAATGGCGATAAAACCGAGTGGATCCACTTGTGTCCTTGCCCAAAAGTGCTGACAATTCAGCTTAATTTTTTATATCTAAATCTAGCCTTTTGTTTGAGTTAGCTTTTATTTTGTTTACTTTGAAAAGTTTGAAATAAATAAAAAAAATAAAAAGAAACAGCTTAAGTTAGGGTGCTACTTAATAGGTGAGCAATGTCTATCTTATAGAGGAATCCTTAATAGCTTTTTATTGATTTGCTCTATTAAAGTAGCCTGCACTGTTTTTTGGCTGATTCCATCATTGTTTACCTCGCTTGGTTCGTCTTTCGAAAAAAAGGAAAGAAAGAGAGAGAGTGAGCTAGATACAGATATAGATGAACCTGAAGCACCCACTGTCAATCAGTTTGTTTTTCGGGCTCTCCCACGCCTGTCTAGCTGCCCATCTGCCTGTGCATATATATTTCTTGTGGTTTCACGTTTTCTCAATTTCCAGCCATTAATTTTACAATTTCCATGCAGCTTTTGTAATTGATGTTTTCGTTTTTATTATCATTTGTTTTTCTAGCTGTTTTGCCATTTTTGCGGTTTCCCTGGCACCGCACACACGCCCCTATTTGTTTTCAATTAGTTGAATCGAAAGTGAAAACATGAAAGTGTGAGTTCAAATTGATTTGCCAAGCAAAAGCCACATCGATTAGAGCATTCAGCATTCAGCTTGATTAGCTCTAATGATTCGCTTGGGAGCGAAGCTTTATGCAACCAACTCTGACGGCGCCTCTCGAGCTGATACAACTGCCCGCATCAGTTGACAAAAAACAGTTTTATAAACTCTCATTTGCGCACAACAACTCGATGCAGGCCACAAAATTTAGAACTTATTGCATGCAATGACGCATATAATTGAGACTACACTGTACGAAAAAATTGTGAAGAATATAAAAAGGGAGAAATAATTAAGTAAACAAAACCTTTTTTAAATAAAAAAAATATATATATATATATTTGAAATTTATATTAACATATGAAATGTTTCTTTTAATATTATTTATTGTTATAACTGAAATTTATGCACTAAATTGAGTCTGAACAACCTTTCTTATACTTCAACTTGACACACAAAATGTGGTTGAATCATTAGCCGACTTGTTAACAATCAACAAATAAGTGACCCAAAGCCTACTTAATATACAATTTAAAAACTTAACGACCCTTTGGGGGCGTGACAAAACAAAAATAAGTAGCATCTCTCATAGTATTAAAGCCTTAGCCGCAATATTTGACAGTAATGTTACTGCAGAAATGATTTAATGGCTTTTGCAGCAGACAGTCGCTGCCAGCCATAATAATACTTGTTATATTTTATATAATTATATATATATATACATATTTATCTCTTAACACTTTGGTTGTTATTAATGTTTGGCATTGTTTTTGGCTATTTTATTATTGATATAATTGTTTGATTGTATTTGCTTTATTTTCGGTAATATAATTAAACGGAATTATTGTATTTGCTTTAATTATGCCGCGTTTGATGTTTTTATTTTATTTGCTTTTGGCAAAGGCAATAAAAAAAAAACCAACCACAAATAATAATTCCAAACGACTTTAAATTTATTTCGATTTAGCTGTTGTCGCTTTATCAAATAATAAATAAAAAACATATTTATGTATTTACGGTTTGCATTACGCAATTAGTTGGTGCCTAATTAAATCGAACTATAATTTGTGGTTTTGCAAATTGGGATTTTGTGGAGCACGAAATCTCGTTAGAGATTAATTTTACAACTATATTTATGTATCTTTCACGTATAGGCAGAAATTTATTTATGTGCTTTATATATATATTTATATATATGTGGTAATTCAGAGCATATTCATTTGGTGCAAATGTGTGTAACAAGCAGAAATAGGCATGGCAGAACCAATTAAGTATGAATACCTAGCCATGTACTTCCTTAGCCACAGAACTTGACACTCAAACAGTATATGCCCTTAGTTGTATACTCCTCTATACCAGATGCTTTACCCAGTAAGAGTTTATAATTTCAATTTTATTTATTTGGGTTTTTGAATACCTCCTGCCCTCCCACTAAATTCGTAAAATATTAAAAATACTCGAGGCTAGCACTTTGGCTAACACACACATTTGGATGTCATTAATAAGTTTTAAAAATGTAATTAAGAAAAGGCGTTTTAAAGCCTACAAAGGCATCTAACATTTGATTTCCTTTAGTAAAGTCCATTAGCTTAGCTCTGAGTGTTTTTATGGGTGCACATATGAGTAAGAGAAGCTTAGAATGTGCGGAATATCAGCTCTGCGCGGTTCTCAGGGTATTTCCTAGTCGGGCATCAATTAGAGCATGCTTACATGTTAGTTATATGTTTCATATAGTTTGTACATAAATTATTTGAATTTTTATTCTTATATATTATATATTTTATTTTATATATGTTATAGTTGAAAACTGTGAAGAATTAATTTGCTACACACACACATAGACATATATATATATAAGCTATTTAAATATTTGTTCCATGGCAAATCCAGTCTTCGCCAAAGCTAAAGCTTTAACAGCTCAGATTTTACATCATCATTTCAAATATATTTGTATACTGCAACACAACAATGAGAATTCTTTGGCTAAAGGGTAATGCTTGTCAATTTATGAATATTAAAATATAAATTTATAAATATTTGTTAAATATCTGCAGCTTTGCTTGGAATATTGCAGCTGTCTGCTGCTGCTTACGTACGTTCCAGATATCCGCTTCCAATAATTGGTCCAGTTATCTAGATTTATTGCTTTACAGTATGCTTAAAAAAGTATTGACATATATATATATATATATATATATATATATATATATATATATATATATATATATATATATATATATATATATATATATATATATATATGTGTTAATAAAGGAGATTTGTTATTATTTGTAATGTATGTGCGAAAATAATAAAATTGATAATTTCTAGTTTTCGGTCAGCTTAAGATTTAGTATAGATATATTTAGTTTAGGCATCCATAATAACGGTAGCTAAATTTGCCAATATGCATATTAAGTACTATTTTCTATAGATATTTTTATGACAATTATGTATATATGTCTTGATTTTTATGTAGGTCTCACTCTATAGATCAGACTTGTTTCACATATGCAATGCTTCTCCTTATAAAGCTTAAGTTATTTGACTTCAGCAATCTGTTGGCGCAGTCATTGAGATGTTCTCACAGACGTGTTAACATGCAAATTGATATGTGTAGAATGACAATACATAAATCCATATTATTGATGGGCAAATTATTGCTGCGATCACACACAGACGCAGCAGGCGAATAAAAGCTAAATCGTTTTTTATTTGCCGAACGTGTTTAAATCACATCTGTTAATGATATGCTCCCAGACGGCGGATGAGCCCGGCCACGACTGGCAACATATCTCTGGCTCAGCTTTTGCCTCTGCCACTGATCAATGGATGTGGTCTATGGATGTTCCCTTTACCTCTCTCCAGCTGCCGCTGCTTCCGTCGGCTACATTGTCTTGTGGTTGAGTCGAGTTGGTTTTTGTTTTGTTTTGTTTTACATTGTTTTTTTTTTTCTTTGTCGCCTTCAAGTTTACAGCGATTCGTAACTTCATTCATAAAACTTGTTGTAGCTGTCGCTTCCTCTTTGTAAGTGATTTTTTCATCCACCACCTCCTTTTGGTGCTTTACCACTTTGTTACTCTAGCTGGGAGTATCTTAAGTTTGTCATGTGATTAGATTTTTAGAATACATTTTTGACATTTTTTTTACATTTTGCTCTTAACATTTATATGAGATTCACATTTCTTTTCTCATTTTTTATAAACAATTTTTCAACCAATTGCCAAACAGTGATTAAAACTGCCTAAGAATACATTTCATGATGAGCTCTTCACCTGTAACTACTTATAATATATCAAGCGCTTGCTTTTTCGCCTAGAGTACTCAGGTTTCGACTTCTTTCTGTAGCCTTTTCCTCTTTTGTTTTTATACAAATCCGGTCAGGGGCTCGATGGCTGGGAATAGCATGTGACTGCCATGGCCCAGTGAACAGTTGAGTTTGCTATAAGCCCAGTTATCAAGACAATTGTCAAATGAAAACAAGTCACAATGTTGCAGTCGGGCGTCGTCGACTGTCTAATACCCGTTAACGATACAAAAGCAGTTTAAACTCATTTTGCAATCCTGTAGAGGGCTTTAGCAGTGATTTCACTGTCAAACTTTGGAAGATCTGAACTTCTCCAATGCATCATGCCCCTTAGGGGTGTAGATTTATGTTTATATATCATATTTCTTTGGTTGTCTTTTAGTATTAGTCACTCCGAGTATTTCCCACATTGTTTGAAGTATTTCCCACAAAATCCATATACTCTCTACATTCTACATGAGCGAGTAACCACCCCACTATAACCCAGTGTTGAACAATGCTGTAGTTAGACGCTTTAATTGCTCAATGCCTTTTCTAATGCAATTTATTTATTGCTCATGCTGATCGGAATACATAATGTATATATAAGCATACTATATAAATATATATATATGTGTGTTTTAGCTGTGCATGTGGTAGTGTGCATTTACCTTAAGCTGCCTGTGCTTTTCTGCCTAGACTACTATGGCCTGGTCAGCTGGACCATCGGCAACCAAGTCTTCCAAGGCGGGAATCCCATTGGCAGGAGCGACAGAATTCGGCACATCTTCTTGTGGTTTGCTAACAACATCAGCGTAAAAGTCATCATCGAGAGCTGGAACAAAATCATTAGCTGAAGCTGGACCACGGATTGATGGATGGATAGCGTCAGCATTTTGAGTCAAGCCATCATCATTGGCTTCCAACTTGGGTGGCTTGGGATCTATAGCGACGTTTGACTTGGGAATGGATACGCCTGGATTGGCCATTGGTGCCGCCGGCTCGGCAGCAGGTGCCTCAGGATTGGGCACAGGCGCCTCGGGATTGGCAACGGGTGCTTCCGGATTTGGCGGCGGCACCGGCGTGCCGTAAGCGCTGTGCAACACCGCAAGTGTCGCCACTGTAAAAATCACCGAGACTATTTATAGTTTATTATACGTTTGGCTGGAGCCATTTGTTACTTTACCACATGCAAACAGAACAACTGCTAGAAATTTCATGTTCTTCTTACGAAAGGGCTCTGAATGCTGCCCAGCATCGGGCCATTCGCTTTTATAGACGCAAGTGCAGCCACTTCGGCTCGTTCCAACTGCTGTGGCAATAATCAATTAAGGTTTACAGCTCGTCATAATTGCTGATAAGATAAACACTAAATTGGGCCTAGCGAAAGGGCATTTGGTTACGCTCGACTGAAAAGTCATTTGCATTACATTCAATTATGATAAGAAACAGAAGCAGCAACAGAAGCTCTCCTTGGACTTGTTAAAATCAGAAACGAGAAGAGGAAAATGCAGAAAATTCTATAGCTGTGCCGTATTAATATGCAGGCGGGTGGAGCAAAAAATATTTTAAATAACATTAGAGAATATGATTGAGAGCTAGAAGAAGCAATCCAACAAATATTATAGCAGCTTGCATACTACAAGAGCTAGAACTAATAACTTCACTCTGTGGCTACCTTTGATAATATACAGATTTGAGCCATTTCCCTGCCTTTACCTTATATTTGCAAAGTATTTCTAGTAGCAGAGGCTGATGTAGATGCTTTACTAAGCTTTAAGAATGTCATTAAAAAGTGCATCTATAATAAAAGTTATTCATCAATTTATTTCCCATTGTAAAGCCCATATGAATCTATAAGAAAAGCCTAGAATAATTGCTGAGGTTCAGGGCACTCCCCGACTTAAGATCAAGTAGACTTCACAGCAATTAAAACCTCTCTAATAGTTATACTCAACTTGATTTTTATTTAACATATAACCGAATCGTAAACAATTGTTTGCCTTTTAAATATCGCCAGAGATCTTGTATGGATGTTTGTGAGTTGTGGTCTCATACTCATGATTCCATGGCTCCTTGATGGTCACTTCATCTGTAGGCAAGGCTGAAACGTAATCATAAGCTGACAGCTGGCTGAGCAGCACAACTTTAATGATAGAGAATAGACATTACTTAGTATTAGAAAAATGTTGCTGCAAATAGGGGCAGCCGAAGGGGCAGGTGGCAGAACTTACTCAAGCAAGCCAAGAGCAACGATATGAGTTTCATTTCCGAGCAGTGACTGAGCAGCAAATGCGTTTCATGTGTTTCTTTGGCACTTTATACGACGTTTTCATAGCGTTCGTTGCTATAAAATCAATTGAAACACTTTACTTTTTTATAGCAATCAACTTTTATGACGCCAAACTGTAAACAGTGGAGCTTGAGGGGTAAAAGACAATTGTTATTGGTAGAGCAACGGAAACATTTATTCTTTAAAATATTTAAAATTTTTACATTTATCTAATTTATTTATCTGTAAAAGAAAACAAAATTATCAATGAAATTTTTTTTTATTTTTTTTTTACAATTATGAAATCTTTAAAAGAAAAGCGGGAAAGTGTCTATTTTCTTCTTTTGCTGTGGTAAATATTCCGTCCTTTGGGGTTTTCTCTGATATTATTTTCGATTCGAAGCAGTTGATGTTTCATTCTCAGACGAATCCGAAGAATCATTAAGTGTGACATCAGGATACATAATGGAATGTTGATTTGAAGAGCCCAACAGTCGTTTCTTTTTACCTCTATTGGCTCCATTTGCTAGACGTTCATATCCCAAAACGTTCAATTGTCTTCTTATATACTCTGGTAAGGGGTCGTCTACATAAGTTGGAAAAGGGATTGCGGAATTGGTTGATATGGAGACTTGACTATTCAATTTTCCTGAATTTGTCGTCTGTCTTAGTGCCTCACTTGCTTGTTCAGCAGTCTGACCTGAATTAACGACATTTATCAAGCCTGTTTCGAAGATAGTCTTGGGCGGTGAAAGATGATTGTGCACAATAGCCCAAAGGTTGGAACTGTCCGATTCCGAATTAACCTGGACATCATTAATTTGACTCGCAATGCTATTTGCAACAGCTTTCTCTTCAGTCAGAGTAGCATTAGTGCTACTAGCCTGTTCCGATTGCGATGTCTCATTTTTTGTTTCAGTATTAATGCTAATCTGTTCTTCTAATTGTGATAGTTGTGTGTCATTTCTACTAGCTTGCTGTTCTGTTTGTGTTGTTATATTTTGACTTTCAGTAGTTTCTGGCCTTGCTCCTATATTTGCATAGACATAGACAGGGTTGATCACGGGATTTTGGATGATTAGAGTTTGGCTTGGAACTGAGCTTAAGTCTGTTAAATTTCTTCCCCCAGAAAATATTTTAATCCACCTGTTTTCAATCGTCTCTCCGGCTGAAGTACTCTCCTCTTGGGCTTCCTCATTGAAAAGTGCATTTAACTCAGATACTCTATTCAGTAGTGCACTCCATTGCTCTTTCTGCTCATTGTTCAGGGAAGCCACATTCTCTTGATACATACTTTGGAGATATGCATATAGGGAAGCTGCACCGTGCTTAACAAATTCTGTTACAGTTTCGTAGTTCTGTTCGCTTCCGAGATCTGTACCCAAATTAGTTTCATCTACATTTGAATTGTCTGTCTGTTGCTCGTCTGTTGCAGTCAAATTCTGTTGGTCTTTATATTTGAGATACACATATAGTTCAGATACACCTTCTAGAACTGTTTTCAAACTTGTTTTCTGCTCTCTATTCAAGGAATCGAAATGCTGTGGATGATTAGCTTTGATATATGCATATAGTTCAGCTAATTGTTGTTTTCGATCTGTATTGAGCTCGTCTTTCCCTTCCTCGTCGAAGTTATCCAAATTCTCTTCGTCTTCATCTTCATCATCATCATCTTCATCTTCATCATCATCATCTTCATCTGAGGCATTTTCATACAGATTAGATGGAAATTCGCTTAGCGTTCTATTGAAATTGTATTTCTTTTTCTGTTGAGCGTTAGTATCGATAACATATAGCCTAGACACAAATTTTTGAAGTGCAGTTAGGTATTGGTTATCTTGCTCTTCCTCGAACAAGTTATCCCAACTTTCTGGATCATCATATTCATCTTCATCTGTGGGTTTTAGATCGTCCGGATAATCCCAACTATAGTCATCTTCATCCGGGGGATCTGAATATAGGTCAGATAGGGTCTCGCTTAGAACTTTTCTAAAAATGTTTTCCTGCTGCTTTTTTAGTGATACAACTTCCCTCAGAGCTGTATTTTTCTGTTGAGCGTTAACTTTGACAGAATATAACCTATGTAGAGCTTTTTTCAGATTAGCTTGAAGTTGGTTTTTTCTTTCGTTGAAATTTCTTTTAAGTGCCTCGTCCAAGATTCTCCAGTTAGGGTCAAAATCGAAGTCATAATCAGTATCTGTGGGCTTATTTGGGTTATCCCAACTATTGTCATCATCATTTGGGGGACTTGGATATAGCTCAGATAGGGTCTCGCTTAGAACTTTTCTAAAAACGTCTTTCTGCTGCTCCTTAAGCGATTTCTGTCGACGATTATCCGTGATACTTGCAATCAGTTCAGATACAGCTTCTTTTCGATCTGTATTGAAATTGTATTTCTTTTTCTGTTGAGCGTAAATATTGATAGGATATAGGGTAGATACAGTTTTTTTTAGTTTTGCTAGAACTTTTCTAACAAAGTCTATCGTTTGCTTTTTAAGTGATAGCTGCTGATATACGATAGGATATAACCTACGTAGAGCCTTTTTCAGTTTAGCTTGAAGTTGGTTTTTTCTTCCGTTGAAATTTCTTTCCAGTGCCTCGTTCAAGATACTCCAGTTAGGGTAAAAATCGAAGTCATAATCAGTATCTGTGGGCTTATTTGGGTTATCCCAACTATCGTCATCATCATTTGGGGGACTTGGATATAGCTCAGATAGGGTCTCGCTTAGAACTTTTCTAAAAACGTCTTTCTGCTGCTCCTTAAGCGATTTCTGTCGACGATTATCCGCGATACTTGCAATCAGTTCAGATACAGCTTCTTTTAGATCTGTATTGAAATTGTATTTCTTCTTCTGTTCAGCGTAAACATTGATGAGATATAGCCTAGATAGACCTTTTTTTAGTTTTGCTAGAAGTTGGTTTTTTTGCTCTTCCTCGTACAAGTTATCCGAATCCTCTCCATTTTCATCGTCATCTTTAACTTTTGCGATCAGTTCAGATAAAACTTTTCGAATTTTGTGATTCGATTGCTTTTTCTGTTTGACAAATGGAAATACGACAGACAGAACTTCTTTAAAAAAGGGTTTGAATTTCCGTTGATAGTCAGCTTTGAGATGTGTATATATTCTATGTAAAGCTTTAGCAGTTGCATTGAAAGTTCTTTCCTGTTGCTCGTTCACCAAATCCACGTTCCATTTAGGATCAAGCTGTTTTTGAGTTTTAGGTAGATCTTCATTTTGAACTTTATCCGCATCTTCGTTCTGTTGATCGACCTGTTGAGCATCGCCTTTGTTATTTGCATACAGTTGCAAGATCGTTCTCATAGCTGCTACCAAATTGTACATCTGTCGCTCGAACAACAACTGTTGATCAGTATTGTTGAGATATACGGTTGGGTCGGACAGAGCTCTTTTTAAATTTTCAGCATCTTCCTTCAGCTCATCCCAGTTCACAGTATATCCTGTTGTATTTTCTGGTGGGTTAGGCAACACCTCTTGCGACTCTTGATTTGTGTCATTGTAGTTTTCACTTGCAGCCGGTCTTTCGGGATCCTCAGTTGAGTTATCGGCTGAACATAAAGTGTACGCTATACCGAGTATTATTTTAAAATGTAATCACTTTATTATATTTGTAGTATTTTTGGTACTTACCGATGACTTGGAAGATCAGTAGCTTGTATAGAATCATCATTACCACCTGTTGAGATGTGACTCTGCCTTTTTCATATGTCATTCTTGGTTTTGTAGCCTTTGCTGGATTAAAGCGTGCTAATTTTATTTTATTTTCGTTATGGTTGGGTGTTCAATCTGATTTAGATGCTAGATGGATGTGGCTGGAATGAAAGTATTTGCTACGCCTGACACATTCGCTATATGTTTGTATTTCTTATATAACTTCTCTGATTTCCAAGTGTTCTTGAAAGCCACGTTGAGCTACATTTGCTTCACTATTTTCTTGTTACTAATATAATATATTATATACACCAATCGATTAAGACTCTTAACAATAACTTTGTTGCTGAGCTCGGCGTTTTATCGGCTTGCCACGTGTCTAAAGGCCATTTCAGGCCTGTAGCTCCTTAAGTATACAAATTGTAAGACAACTTTATGCTATTCAATTACGACTCGACTCATTTAATAATAAAAGTCCTTATTTGTAGAATTTGTATATCCTTAACCCATTTTAAATGTAATAGAATGACGAGCAGAATCGACCGAATCACGTCCGTCCGTCCGTGTGTACGTCCGCATGAGCGTTGATATATCGTAAGCTAGAACAGCCTGAGATTTGAATATTAAATATACATTCTTCTCTATCACATGCAGTAAAAACTGATCATCTGATCATATTGACTTCTGCATTGGGCATAGGTGTTATACTCTGAAGGTAAGATATCTTGAGCAAAAGTTATTCACTAAATGATTTGCCACTCAGCAAACTATGCGCTGTGCTCAGGGTGTTTCTGAGTCGATCACTCCCGACTAGAGCACTCTTATGCATTTGTTGACTTGGCTGTCACAATGTAATGTTTTAAGATATATGCTGTTTCAGTTGTGGAATATAGTTAAAATTGAGACAGTGAAAACGTGTAATCAAATCGGGTAGCTGGCAGTGTCTGAGTCGGGGATACCCTGGGAACCCTGTGGCCTGTTGGCCTGTCTGTTTCTCCCAAGACTATCTCAACAGTGCTTGAATATCTTCGTCAAACAGAGAGTCTACTTCTTTTCTAATAACGAGTTCTACTAAGTGCAGGAAATAGATATTTCAGAAATAGTCTGACGATATCCGTTGCGGACGTTTTCTTTATAGCCAAAGATGGTTTCTACATACTAATATTGTGCCTAAGTAGCATGTATTGCCAGCAAATGCTTTCAATATAGAAATTGCTATAAATCAAACAGAGGAACTGCTGTGCCTAAAACTCCATTAGAAAACAGTTTTCATGAAGCCATTGGCTAAAGAGTTCTCTCAGGTCTTTTAGCTTTCTGTGTCTACTCGAGCATAATTTAGACATATTTATGACATTAATGGCTTTATGATTTGTGTGTTATGCATTGGGAATATGAATATTGTAAATATATATGTGAGAGTGTGTGTGTGTGTGTAAATGTTTTGTAAATGATATTATTTATACACAGCAGGTGGTTGAGGTTCAGTTAGTTTTCCTATCAAGACGAAACAGCAAGCCGCTGACACACATATGCAGAAAGAGAGAGAAAGAGTTAACTAGCTGAATGTTGTAATCGGATTACATGCAACTCACAGTTTCACAATTTCACTATTTTGTCATTTAAATGAACATCAATGGCTGAAATGCCAATCAAATCGCTTTTCAATTGCATTTCGATTTTCTACTTAAAGCGAAATTAAATGAAAAGCGAAACTGCTTGCAACGTTTTGCAACACTGCCACGAAGTGCTGCTGCTGCTGTTGTGGCTAATGTTGGGTAAACGAGGGCTGCTTTAGAAGTTGCGGCATCAAATTGAAGTACATTTTTCTGAACTTTAAATGTTTTTTATGCTCCTGATACCCGTGCAAAGTGTGTCAAAAAGTGTGAAGCGTTTGGCACATGCAGCAGCAGCCGTGACGAAGCACATAGAGGTCCAACCATATCCCTCTATCAGTCTAACCGTTTTAATACTACAAGAGCTGCAGACTTGAAATTCTTAATTTCTTAATAAAAATCTGAGCTGAAGGCTATTAAGGTTAAGGGTAGCCAGATATCTGTTAAATATAAAAATATACATGAATATTTCTTATGCTTAGTTCTTAATCCTATTCTCCACTTATTGTAAGTATTAGAACATGTGCTAAAAATATCATTTACATTCAACATCTAGATCCAAAGTCTAGATCCAAATGCCCGCATCTAAGTAGGCAAAAAATTTAATCAGTGCCGAGTATATCCCAGTCGAGTATTACCGACTAGCGCACGCTAGCTTTTGCTACAAGCCAAGCTCTAACTGTATTCTTTCACAACTCTTGAAGCACGCCTCGTTCACTTGAACAACATTCACCGCAGCAAAAACATAACTCAAAGTGTTTTCTCCTCTTTATTTTCGCGGGGGATTTACTCTTTACACTTTTTGCGTCAAGTGCTTTTGATCGAAAGTCTTTTATTTTATTACGCGTCTTTAAGGGAAAAGGCAAATCTTATTATTTTTCCTTTATACTTCGCAGCACTTGCGGTTGTGGCCATTTTTTATGCTGCTTCCCCGAATTACCCAAATCTTAAATTTAAATTGTCATTTAATGTAGATTTATTGTGCAGGCATTGCGGCACACAGGTGTGTGTGTGTGTGTGTGTGTGTGTGTCGGCGTGTGTGTCTGTGCCAAATTGAGAATTGAATGAAACGACGACGCATTGTTGTCAACTCTATAAATCAAGCAATATGAAAGTGAAAACCCGAGGCAGTTGCTTAAGGTCGTTGCGTTGCCTTTGCCTTTTGCTAACTCGTTAAATATGTTCTTTGCTCGAACGGGTTCAAACAAAAGTTATAAATATTTCGCACAATAAATCTGTGGGCCATAATTTATCATCTTAATTATGAAATTTGTAGACAGTTAGCAGAAGATCAGCGGGAGGCCAAACGATCTAAATCAGAATGCAAACAAAGCAAATGGACATACAGTGGAACCCCACTAAGGTGAAATGTTTTAAGAAAGTATAAAAGCTTTCTGAAATACTCAAGATACACACTCTGTCTCTTTCGCTCTCCCTCTCGCACTCTGTCTCCCTCTATATGCCTGTCTCTCTCTGATTCTGTCTATCTGCATCTCTCGCGCTCTGGCTCTCTCCTCTTTTCTTCTGTCTATATATTTCTATATATTTTCTATACATTTTCTTCTTTCTCTTTACTCCTCCGTCTCTTTCTCTCTTTCTCTCTCTCTCTTTTCTCTGTCCTTCTCTCGTTCTTTTTCTCCCGCTGTCTATATATTTATCTCCCTCTTTTTGTCTCTCCCTCTATTTCTCTCTCCCTCTCGCTCTCTCTCTCTCTCTCTGTCTCTCCCTCTTTTTATCTCTTTTCTCTTTCTCTGCTTCTCTCTCTGTATTTCTATCTCCCTCTTTTTGTCTCTATATCGCTCCCTCTCTCCCTCTAAACTTCTTTTCTTTTAGCTTTTATCTCACCTTAAGCTCAGCTGGTATAAATTTGATTAAAATTTCGATGTTCTATCTCTCTCGCTCTCTCCATCCATCCACTATCATATAGAGCTTGAAGGTAATTTATATGTGTCCAATCTGAACAACAAAGCATGCGCTTGAAGCGCTGCTCTGAAGGTCATTTCGGCTGAATTCCTTGGGAACTTTGGGCTTCTTTTGTTATATGCGTAGCGAAATCTAAGAAAACTTTATGAATACTAAAAATCGCATGCAAATTATAATTCGCGTTATTTCGACTAATTCTATTGTGTCGGGGCTTTATGTCGTGCTTTGAAATGAAATAAAAATGATACCTGATAAACGCAGATGATGCGAAGGTCGCCGCAGTCGCTGCTGCTGCTAATCCAGCTGGCAGTCAGAGCCGCAGTCGCAGTCGATGTTGGGGCTCCAAGCCCTTCCGCTTGACCCGCCTTTAAGGCTGGCCAAGAGCAGACGTTGACAGCGGATATGAACAAGACGAGAGCCAGAGCTGGGCACCTGTTTGGTTAGCTGCAGCTCAAGCTGTTGCCGTTCAGCTGCTCAAGTTTTGAGTTTTTTTTTGTGTGTGTGGCTTAATGACTTTAGTGGCACAGCTCGTGGCACTTGCCACCTGAGAGGTCGCAATCGGAAGTTCATGTTTATGATACGCTGCGCCAACGTCCGTCCGTTCGTTCTGGGCGTGCAATTCATCGCAAGGCATCAGCTGCCAGCGTCTTATACTAAATTTCAGCTGAAGATGCCAACAAGATGGGGAACAAAGCCAGCGCCTTTGTAGGTGTGATAAGACTTGCCATAAATATTGATAGCTCTACATAAATTTGCAATTTGCTTACTGAAATGGAACCTACTTAGCTTATAGACAAGTTGGCACAATATAGTTATTTGCCATCGATAGCTTTGTAAATAAACTTAGTTTACCAAACGATACTTTTAGCTCTATCTGTAGAGGAGTTCAGCTGCGATATAACTGCAAAACTTGCTTTTAGACAGTTCGCCTTTGAGTTGTCCCCACCTTAAAAAAAGAGATACCTAATTTATGTTCAATATATAGATTGGATTAAATTCTAAATATATATTCATTTTCGATACACATTGCCTTTGCAGTCTTTTTACCAAATTCCAAGTCTTTAGCTTCAAGAGCAGTGGAATAGACAGACAGACGAACAGCTCAATAATTATTGCATAAAATTAATATAATCTTTTGACTCTTTCATGAATGAATAAGCAACATAAGGTACATAAATGAATTGCATTTTATATATATTTAATTTATGCTTGAAACTATCTTAAGACTCGCATAAGAAATATCGAGCTGCTTATGTACTGTATTTTATACAATACGAGGTCTAGGCCTATGTGTTCTATAATGATTATAACAAACTGCATATGAATTATACTTTAACTACAAAAGCATAATTTTAGTTAGATAAATAAATAGATAAATAAATCAATTTATTTATTTACATATTTTAAAAATATATTTTAGTTAAATATCTCCTCAAATTTATATATATTTTTATTCTAATAAAAAATCAATACATTTTATATAATTCTTGTCGAAACATAAGTTCAAATATAAAAGTCTCAAGTTCTTCTACCCATTGAAGGGTCTTCAAGAACTCTGCTTAACAAGTTATGTAATCTGTAGATTGTAATTGAAGGTGTTTGCTGCTAATGCACAGCAAACAATGAACATAAATTCTGGGCAAACTCGATTCGTATCATTTGTCTATTCAGGCCTTATGGCATCTATGGCCGACAAGTGCGCCTAACAAGCAACCACTTGAGAGCGGAGCCAAAGAACTCAATTATGCTATGCGGCAGATACAATTGTATCTGAAAGATACGCCGCGCATAAAACTTGATTGATAGCATCATTTGCAAGATGCAAGCCGCTGTTTTTACTTCTACCTCTTCTACTTTACCTTTTTTGATTTACGGCCACTACAGAGCGAGGGGCTTGGATTGAGGAAGTGGCTTTGCCACTTGCCAGACGCCGCAGATGCAAGTTGGCAGCAAGTGCAACTGCAACTGCAACTGCGGCTGCAATTGCAATGCGGCAGATGCGACGAAGGCCCCAACGATTTGCTTTGTTTACATTTGGAGCACGTTTGTGGCGGCAGCTGCTGACCGTTGCCCATTTGCTTGCAGCCGGCATCGGTTGAAGAAGAAGATGGAGAGAGAGAGAGAGAGAAAGAGAGATAGAGCGAGATGCTGCTGAGCTAGGGCTGCGTCTGTTATTACACAATTTGAAGCCGCGGTTGCAGCTGTAACTGGAGCATGCTGCACTTCTCATTCCTGGCATAACTCAACGCCTAACTCCACACACACACACACACTCATGTATATAGATACAATTATATACTCCAGATATATATAACTATAACTGTGCTCCAAACATGCCAGCTAGACTTTGCTTTTAGCTTTCCATTTGTTCTTTTTTGTGTGCTTTTCACACGCTCATGTGAAAAGCGTGCTATGATACGATCCAGTTCTAAACAAATATTTAACTGTTTACCATTAACTTATCTCGTCAGCAGCAGATGCAGCAGAAAGTTTACTTCTGGTTGGCTTTATCTATCTTATACATATAGTATATAGATTGTCAATTTAGAATCCATTTCGAATTAGCTGCTTCATATTGTTAATATTTCTTTAATCTGTTGACCTTTTCTAATTGACAGAAACAAACTTTTTAAGCACTTAATTACTTGGCCATAAATTCGATTCATAATTAGCTGCAAAGCAAAACAAGACAACAGCAGAAAATCAAAACAAATTCCAAATTGGTTTCCGCATAATTCGCAAAGAAAAAGGTTTTCCTGTCATCGCATCAATTCATCAAAGTCATATAATATTGCCATAGCAGAGTATTATCAAATGTCAATTCCGTTTTCTGTAAGCTTATGTATATATACATTTGTATATAAGAGGTGTATATATACATTTGTATATAAGAGATGTATATATACATATGTTTAAGCCGTTAAAGTAACTCCAACTTTAAGCTTATAAATCTCAGAGACCTTAATATCTATTGTTACACAATTTGCTGTATAACTTGATGATTGTAATCAAATATTTTATTGCTTACTAAATATTGTAGCCTTTATTTATATATGTAACAAAATACATTGGCAACATTTTGAGAGGACATCAACTAGTCGAATATTCTTTTATTTTCTATTTACTCTTCTTTCACGTCACGCTTCAATTGTTAAATCGCTAAAAAATATATAATATGATAGATAAAATTTTGTTTCTTTAATTTTCGCTTTCATTATAAACTTTTTTCCTGTATTTAATGTAATTAATTTGTCGCATTTTTTTGCTTTTTTTGTTTGAACAAATAAATTATAGCTAAATTTAATGACGACGTTGACTGCAAATTACATTTGGCATTTGACTTTCGTTTCGGTGTTCGTATGTAGCACCATAGTTAAAGCGTTTTTCTTAGCTTTTCTTGCTTCATGACTATAATATTTCATAGCAAGTCCATAAGCGTCTTTAGCCCATAAACGGCTAGAAACGTGCGCATAATAACTAAAGTTCTAAGAACTTTTATGTTTATCTTGTGATTGCTAGCAACATGTTGCTAGTGCATGTTGCAGCAATCATTTGCACTTCACACTCACGCACACACGCAGATGTGTTTATGCAAGCCCATCCGGCGCTCCGATGCAGTCGTGCTCTCTCTCTTTCTCTTTCTCATTCTCGCCCTGCAATTACCCATCCCAGACGAAAAAACAAAACCCACATGCTGGACGCAACTTCAATTCTAATTGGAAACTCGTTTTTTTCCGCTGCCTACTCGCAATGAACCGCGCAGCAAGTGGAACTAGTTCGCCCAGACAGCGTCGCCCACAGCTCAGAAGCATAACTTCAAAATCGACCCACACACATATACTCGTATACAAGCGCACGCACACCTACGCTGCTAAGAGAGTAAGCAGCAACATCTCCTTTGCACCCACGCTGTGCTCGCTGGCTAGCAAAATGAGTGAGTGAAAAAGTAAATGATAAAGAGAGCGAGAGTATGTGTTATGTTGCTATTCTGGCGGCACAATGCTGCATGGCTGTGAGAATGTTGCGAAGCATTTTATTACTATTATTTGATTGCATGTACATATATATATACAAATATATGTGTTTTAAGTTTTTAAATATCACTGAATTTATTATAATTATAATTCTATTAATTTATTTAATAAATTACATATGCAGAGCTCTTTATTAATTTCTCTTATAGCTGAGCAACAAATGTTGCCAACGTTTTGCCGGCTGTTATTATTGTTGCGCTCTCACACTCAGCTCGATCTCTGCCGCTGTGAAGGCGAGAGAGAGAGATAGAGAGCAGGTATGTGAGCGCTAGCAAGCAGTTCGTTCACTTGCTTACGACTAGCCCTCGACGCTGGCAGCGCTACTCAGCTCAGTTGTACTCGCAACGTTGTTGAGTGCGGTTTGTTCGAACGGTCGGTTTTATGTTCATGTTGATCTGATCTTAATTTGAGCTCGTTGCCTTAAACAACTGATAAAAAGCTTAACAGCTTCGTTAGTGCAAACAACAAACAAAACTGAAAGTGCGCTTTGGGCAAAGTTGAAGTTGACAAACACGAGATTGCGAAAAGCCGTCACAGGGCTGTTGCACCTGTTTCCTGCCCCAATCGGAATCGATATCATATAGCATAATGCGGCACGTACGCGGCTTTGGCTACGCATAAAAATGTGAAGTGCATAACAAAAGAAGAAACATAACTATAAAAGAGAGGGAAAGAAAAAGAAAAACCATAAACCCAAAACCAAACAACTACAAACGGCCTTGTGCATTTTTTTAAGTGTATTTAAAATCCATCAAAGTTTTTTGGGATTACACACACACACACACTTTGGATTATCCAAAAAAATCTGAACTTGATTGAACTTTTGAAAGGTAAGTTTTTGGCATTTAAAGCTTTCCAGACCTAAAATGTTCCCAACTGATCTCGACTCTAGCCGCTGCTGCTGCTTCTTCTTCAGCTTGAAGTAACCCAGTTTTTATATTTTTTATTCAATTGATTTATTGCGATAATTCAGTTTAGCTTCGGGCTTCCGCTAGAAAGTCTTGCATCTGTCTCTGTCTTCATTTTGATCTCTCAGACGCGTTTGATCTGGTTTTTCTTTTCGTTTGCTTTGGCGAAAGTTAAGAATTTTCACTAATGAAGTCTGCGATACAATTTCTAATTGATTCGAATTGCTCTTTCGCCGCTGTTTAGCCCAGAGTTGAGTGAACCCAGCAAACGGCACTCTTCGAGCAACTCATTTCCGTTTCCCTGCATCATCCTAGACTACCTCAAGACAGCATTATAATGCAACATTTTTGCGCGCTGTTATAAGTGCTTGTTGCACGTTTGTCATCGTGTTTGACATCTTCATCATAATACTCCAGTAATATGTATTAGTGGCCCTTGAGGGCCACACACACGCTCGCTGCTGAGACCTTCCCAGCGAAGAAAATGCTTAACTATTGTCATATGTAAATTTTACTTTGGCTTTGTCCAAAATGAATCTGCCCGCTAATTAGTGGCGACTCGAATGTTTATGAAAGACATAAAAACTTGATTGGCCCAATCATTTTGATAATGGCTAAACGAAGTTTACATAAAATCGAATCGAGACAAATTTGAACTGCGTAACTCGTAACGGATTTCCATTCATTTATATATATTAACTATATATTTATATCTATGTTTTGCATATCGAATATTTCACACGCTGCGCAGGGGCTCATTAGCTGAAACAAATGTCAAAGTTGTTCTTATCGAGTTCATCAAATCATTTGCCAAACTTTTGCTTTTCAACCAAATTTTCCCATAGCGCTGTTCATTATTCAGCCATAAAAGCAGAAGAAGAAGAAGAAGAAGAAAAGCCAGAGCTGAGCCACTTAAGCAAACGCCTAATTAACGACAAATCTTATTTCTGACCAAACTTCTTAATGGCAGCGACTCGAGGCGAACAGCACAGACTGGCAAATGCCCTGGTGTTGCTGCGGCTGAGCTAAGCTACCCGCTTTGTATAGGCCACTGCGAGGTATACATACAGCAGCTGAATATTTGTTGACAAATTTGTCTTAATTAAGTCAAATGAAGTGCGTCTAGGCGGAATAACATTTTGGCTAAGCTCTTAGGCAACTGATTTGCCAGACACAACTGTTCAGAGTAATGATGATGATGTTGTTAATAATGATATATGGGTGTATATAGTATAAGCTGTATATGTAGTACATAGAGTATATATAGTATATGTAGTATATGTAGTATATATAGTAATCAAAAGACAAGGCACACTACTATTTTTATGAACAGAGCAGCATATTATGTATACAATATATCGCATCTATCCTATATATATTACATATACTACTTATACTAATTATAATACGCACATTATATATACTATGTATACTATGTGTACTACATGTCTCCCTATACCAAGCAGCTCTGTTCATAAAAATAGTAGTGTAACTCGTCTGTTGATTACCTTGCAAAGACACTTTAGTCGCCTTGATTATGATATTTTGACTAAACACTCGACAACTTAATAGCTGCAACTAGTTGTTGTTGCAATACTTGTTGCTGTTGCTTGGATTTCTCTTCGAAGTTCGTCTACCGAACATCAATTGTTAATTGACATTGAATTAATTTCCTGTCTGGGATTTTTCACTTGAAGAAAATGCATTTGAGTTCGTAATCCTCATGCTGCTCACGTTGTGCAGCGTTTAGTTGAAAATATCTCCTTTAGCTGTTTGCATTATTTGGCTAATTAAAAATCTGGAAATGCACACGAACAATAGGCGCAGCAGGCGAGCTACCCTCGGAGTCGACTCGGCTACGTGAGTTTTACCTGTGCAATGTGCGAGCTACTGTCAAGTGCGGTTTGCTACGGTTTAGCGCCCTTTAGCAGCTCCTTTCACCTGACCCAGGTAGGCAAACTGTTTAAGCGAGGCTTAGCGAAACGTGCTGTCTAGCCCAAGGATATACGCCTCATTTGATATAGAAATTGCCCATGGCAAGCACGTAGTGGCGTCTTTTATTGAGAAATTGTATGGGCGATAGATCTTTTACGCTTTATAGAGTTATTGATTTGGACTTTATGGCTGGCTAGCTTATCTTAAGCAGAAGATCATTGAGAAGTGCAATTGATATGTAGGCGCTTCAAAATGCAGCTAAAGATCTTGAAAGATATTGAAAAAATTAAATAAAGCAACTCAGTTGGGAGTGCGCGACTAGGAAATATCTGTAGCCTTGGTAGCATTCAAGTCATGCTTAAAAAATTGAATTAAATATCGATTTTGATTGATAATTCTGAAAGTATTTCAGTGATAAGCGCAGGTTTCGTATACAGTAATATATATTTAAGACTTTAAGTCTCCAGCTTTTATGGTTTACTAGATTAAACCGCTCTGATGGACGGATAAGCGATCCGCAGAACATGGCTAGATGTACTTAATTTAACATCTCATATCCAGAATCATGCATTAATATATATATTTGTTTTCTTTATGGGTTTTGCCACGCCTTCTTCCGCCTCCTTCATTAAACCATTCTGAACTGAATTTCCATTTTGTATGGCTTCGAGCTGGGAAGATGCAGTTGGCGTTGTAGCTGTAAACACAAAGTTCTATATGGATTTTAAGATTGTAAATTCTCTAAGCCTACAATTTCTATTGATCTCAAAACTTGTTTAGTTAAATAAATATAAATATCTAATTTTAAGACTTTTGTCGAACTAATTTAGCTTAGCTTGCTCAAGCCCAGCTCTGACGATTTCATGTTGCTGACTCTCAATTGGCTTTTTCGAACGCGCATTCCGGAAATTGTTCAATTACCATAAATGTTTATAATAATATTCGATTTTCGTTTCTTTTTTTTGTCCATTGTCTCTGGGAGCTGTTGTTAGGCTAAAGACACGCCCGCACATGCGACTAACAGCAGACAATAGACAATAGACAATTGTCAATTGCATTTGCATACATATGTGTATGGGAATGTCTGTCTGTCCGTCTGCCTGCTATGTGTATGGAAAATGTTTTCATTTCGAGCCGGACTTTCAATAACAGTTTGTCAAATGCCAACTCGCTGCCAGCCATAACTGGCTTGCGTCTAACCTCCCGCTCAACTCAAGTGGCAAAATTTTGAAAGTGATTTGCAATTCAGTCAGACTTACAGCTAAATCTTCAAGTCTATATTCAATTGGGTTTTTTCTCCTTAGATACCTATAAATATGTGAGTATATATATACATATATATTTGTTTATCTGATTAGCATTTGGCTCGTTTTCATGAATTCGCGCGAACTACGCTAAATTACAGCTAAATGCGCGCTTAGTCAGCGCAAATTATATATACAAATATCGGCCATAATATGCATATCGAGATATATTTTTTGTGTTTCATGGCAACGCGTCAGCAAAAAAGTGGCGCTGTCTCTGCCAGTTGTTGTTGGCTCTGTTTTTTGTTAACAATTAATTTAACAAACAAGTGAAAAAAGGTAGCTGAAAGTTATCGGTGAATTGTCTATTTGCTAACAGCAACAACAATGTGTTAAATGGCGTGCCATAAAACAATTATGGCGCTCTTTTTATGGCATATTATGCTTTAGTGTTAATCAGATCGAACGTGGCGCATAATCGTTTCAAGCAAAGCTGTCAATCTCTCAGTATATATGAACTTAGGGGTTTCATGTTGATAAAAAATAATAATTTAGTTAGATCAGATTAATAGATTAGATTACTTGATGTGTTGGCTATATTAGAATGCTATAAAAAGAATTTTTACATGAATAGAAATTAGATTTTGCTTTAGATTTATGGCAGACAGATCACTTGAGTGATAGGATATTTAAATAGGATAGAAAAATACAAAATAAAGAAAAAATAAATAAAAAGTTAAGCTTAAATAATGGAAAAAACAAAAAATAATATATATAAAAAATATAAAAATAAAATAAAAAAAATAAAAATAAAGTAAATTTTTCGTAAATTTTTTAAATAATAATAATATAATAATAATAATAAATTGTTTGTTAATTTTTTGATCAAATATATATTTTATTCAAATTAGAGTTTATGGTAGACAGCTCACTCTCGTAGGTTGATAAAATAATTCTATAAATTAAAGGATTTAAGAAAGGAATTAAATAAGGTTAGCTAAATAAGATTATTGAGTAAACCTCTCCTATTGAGTGTGACGTAAGCAGACTTGAGGTCGTATGTATATTTGACAATGACTAATCAATCGTCAGACTCGATCTTTACATTCCAATAGTTTGCAGTTTGTTTTAGCTATTTCATTAAGATTCCAGTTTTGTCATTAGCTGAGCTTGCTATAAACTATTGATTCTTGGAATGCCTGATGAGCTCAAACTAGTTGGGAATTCTATGAAACGCGAGCCAAGGCGAGTTAAGTTAGCGTCTAGCCTAATGTTATTAGAGTGTTCATGAGAGCTTATATTACTAGCTAACATAAATAATTATTAAATGCAAATCAAATTTAAGTTAATATGCTAACTCTACTGCATTACTCTTTAGCTCTAGTCTTAGCCAGAAATTAGTTTAGTCTCATTTTTAAGTAGAAAAACTGTGCAAATGTTTTCTTATTGAATTTTGAGCGTGAACACGTTTTAGGAACTAAGTCTAAACTAGTTTATAAATGTATCTAAAAATAGTTAAATAACTTTACTGCTGACATACATTTGGAGCGTGCCAAGACCTGGGTTAAGTGAAATTCAAAGTTTAATTTGTTAATAATGAGATAATTAACAACTTTTACTACTAAATTGTGAATGGTTAGGAAGCTGCAGTTAGTTAACTAAATATAAATTAACTAAGCTTAGCTGCTTTACGTGCTCTAAAGCGGGTTTCATTTATGGCGCGAAATCGAAAACTACAAATTTCTTATGATTATATAATATATTTCATGTAGTAGCTTATAAATATATATCTTATTATATACTATACATAAATATCAATCGTATCAAGTCAATCTCTATCTTTGCTGTACAATTTTCTAGAGTTTTCGTGAATATTTCAAAGCTAAAAATGTTGTTTAAAGTTTCTAAATTATATAAAGAAACTAAATTTAAACTTGTAATTTCTTCAGTTTTAACAGCGAAGAAAGTTGTAACTTTCCTAAAGTTACTCGCAAATGTCCAAGATATTGAGCCGCAGATGGAATTGGCTGATGGAGCCGAGTGCAACTCGATGTCTTTGTGTTTTCAGTTTTCCCCCGAATAAAGTGTGAATAGAAAACACTTTCTAGATTTGTGCTTAAGCGAGACTCTTTAGCATTAATTACTGTGTTTTGCCATGGCTAATCAACTGCAAACGTGAACTTTCATCTGTCCAATGCGACGCTTGGCGGTTCTCAGCGCTCATTAGGGTCAAGAGCGAGTCGTCGCTGCTGCTTGCCTTTGATTTGCCTGCGCATTCAACTTTCGTTAAGAGCATCTTTAAATGCGATTAAAGCTTTACTTTCTACACTGCCCCAGCCGCCCTCACCTGGTGGCGCACAAATAACGAAGAAGCTGAAAAAGCGAAAATTGTGCGACAAATTCTCACGCCCAACGGCTGCTCTCGAGCTGTAAATGTAAACCGCAAAATGTGAACGAGGCAGAGGGTGAGGCAGACCAGATTCCCATTCCGTGTTCCCAGCTGCAAATCCTGACTGGCAAAAGCTAAGGTATCTCAGGGGCAGCCGGGCGTCGCGGCTGCTCTGTGGTATGTGTGTGTGGCGCTGTTGTTGCCTTGACTTTAATGCACTGTGGGAATGCGCCCAACACACAACTTGATTGACTTGCAGTTGCTCTCCCTCTGTTGCTCTGTCTCTCCTTCTGCTGGGATTCATTAACTGTGCAACTGCAGCAATGACTCTCACTATCTCTCCAACTCCCCCCTCTCTCACTCCCTCTCTCTCTCTTTGTCGTAATCGATATGCGTGCACCTTAACACCCGTTGGCTCATTGCAAGGGTTAAGGCCGGAAGCGCCTCTGTTTAAAAGGCTATGTAAACGCCCAAAAAAGACCAGCAAAAGAAACCCAAAAACCAAAGCAAATTCCATAAAAACAAAAGCAAAAACAGAAAAAATCTGTTGTCCACTTGGCGCTCTATTTGAGCGTGATTAATTTCTGCACATCAGTCACTGCCAAGCGGCTAAATGCACAAACACTTGGCACAGACACAGCGCAGCTCGTAAAATACCAAAAAAAAGAAGCAGAAAAAAAACAAGGATAAACGACTAAAAAATTGTATTTATACTAAACTCTGCGCAATTGCAACTGTTTTTTATTCTTTTTACTCTTTTTTTTTTTGCCAAGAAATCTTGAGAGCTTGAACAGGGCTTAAATATTTTGGCATTAAACTGGAGCAAGGCAAAGCCTGTAGAAATGTTTAATGATTTGAGAGAGATTTTGTGAGTTGCAAATTGAAGAATCTAGACATTAATATAATATATAAAATATATATAAAAATTATTTTATTAAGTATTTACCTTCTATATCTATATATAAATATATACAGCATAAAGTATTCTATGCAGTCTACATTATATTAATTTTTAAATTTATATTCTATTTAGAATATTCCTTTTAAAATATCTCATTATAAATTAAATTAAATTTTATTATTATTAAATTTAAATTATTAAATTCAATTTAAATATAAATAAACATTTTTTTGTTTTGTATTAAATATTCAAAAGGCGCTTAAATATTTAAGCCAACTTCAACTGCTTCTACTCCAGCTTAAGCACAGTCAAAAATATGTTCAGTGAGCGTATCTCAGCTTCGTTCTACACAAAATTGACTTTGCATATTTGAGTTTATAGCTTCCTCTCGCACGCTTTGACAAATTAAACAACTTAAAGGCAGTTACTGCTGCAGTTGTTGTTGTTGTTGTTGTTGTTGCAGTCAAGTGACAAGTTGACGTCTTCTTCCTTGGCACAACACATGATGACAGAGAGCGAGAGGGAGAGAGGCTTAAGAGCAGGAAGCATACAGCTCTGTCCAAGCTAGCCAGCAGCTTTTGGGCCAAGCGCCCTGGCGACTTAATTGTGCGTTCACAAAACATTTTTGCATGAGATGTGAACAAGTTTATATAAATTGTTTGCTGAAAAAAATTGCCGCTTTTGTATGCAGTTAGCAAGAACTTTAATCTGGGCACAGCTTAAGGCTCAAGGTTCAAGCGAGTGTGTAATAATAGCAATTGCAAATATTTCATATCATTGGCCTTGATCCAGTGCACTGAAGTTGCTGCTGCTGCTGCTGCTGCTGCTGTTGCTGCCCCACATAATGACACATCATTCTTACATTGAAACTTATCTGAAGCAGTTGCCCGAACTTCTACACTGCTGCCACAAATAGCTTTCGAGTTATGGAATGGAGAAAACAACTTAATCGACAGAGAAATTAATTGTTGACGCTTAAGTGCAACACATATCTAAGTCTATATAAGCAAATGTATATATAGAAATTGATGAACAGTTGCCATATCTTTTTTAATATGAGATGCGACCCTTCGCCGAGACTCGAAACTGTTTTCAGTTTGCCCCCTCGCTCAGTTGTGCCTGAGTTGTTTCAGCTCTTCTTCTTGGAATTTTGTTGTTTTTGTTTTTATTCGTCAGACACAGTTGAGGGTTCGTGTTGTTGTTGTTGTTGTTCGAGTTTGTTGCAGTTGTGGCTGCTGTAGACGCATCTTTAGTTTGTTTCAAACTGCTTGAAATGTTTTTTGATTTATCTGAGCAAATGTGCAATTTGTAGTTTTGTTTTAGTGCCACACAATCAACGCGACCTTGCCGCAAATGGCAGCGTTTAGCTCTGGGAAACGCAGCTATAGAAATTCGCTTTTCCACACATTTTTCGTTTTTCGTTTTTCATTTTTCACATAATTAAAAGCAGCTGTCCAACAACTAGATAGAGACTGCAGCATTTGCGGGCTTTCAGCTTTTTGCCTTGTTGCAATCGCTGATCGACAGGTGTAACAATGCGCGCAGCCATTTCCATAGAATTTGATTTTACCTTTTGTAATTGTGTAAGCCAAAAAGAGGAAAGCGAAAAAAAAACTTTGCTCTGAATTTATAATTTCCGCTGAATGCTGAATGCTGAAAGCTTTATGCGATTTTTTTAGATTTGCCGCGTGTTTCTACATAGTTCTCTTGCTCTTCCTTAATATTTATGATGCGGCAACAGTTTTTTGTTGTTGTTGTCGTGTTTTCTTTTTGGGACTGCTGCAGCAAATGCCATAAAATATGACAGGCTTTCAATAAACGTTTTCTGCTGCAGCGCCAGAAATATAAAAACAAAATTTATATTTAGCTGCAGCTCTTTAAGCTCGTCTACGACGACGAGAGTGCTCTGTAAATGTTGTGCATAATTTGAGAGCGATATTTAATTAATTTCAACCATGTGCTTGAACAGTTAAGCACTCTTTGGCTCAAGCTGTCAGCTATGAGGCGGCCTCTGCTTGCTGAGACTAGCAAATACCCTGGACATTGCTTAGAGGCTGCTTAAGGTGCACTCTTTGGTATTGTATCGCACATGTTATAGAGAATTTATTATTAATGTTGCCTTCAGATACATTTTAAGACTTGTAGATACTTTTGTATCTTATAGATACTTGTGCATCTCACAGATACTTACAACTTTTTGAACTAAGAGATTCATGTTTTAATCATAGAGAAACTTCTAGACTCGTTTGTATCTTATAGATGCGCTTCTTGTATTTTACAGATACTTTTTTAGCTAAAAGATACTTCTAGATACAAGTGAATTTCACAAATATCTGTTGATTCTTTTGTTTCTCTGTTATCTTATAGATACTTTTGTAGCTTTATTCTTACTTGAACTAAATACTTAATCTGTGCCTCACTTGTTGCTTATCGAGTAGCCAGCTATCTGCACGTACATCTCATATATATACCTCATATACCCTATATAAAACATTAAGAATTACTTTTGACACACGCCCACACACATACACACACAAACATCTTTTATTATTTGAATATATAAAAGAAAATAAATGAAAACTGTCAAGAGTTGCCCAGACAACACCCACAAACAGTTGCTTCCAAATTAAAGCAAACATTAAGAGAAAATCATGGAAAAAACAGAAGAAAAACTGGGAAAAAAATAATGAAAATAATTGATTAATTAATTGACAGCAATTGAGCGTAATTGAGTGCCACATGGCCAGCTCTACAGATTTTTTTTTTTGGTTCTCTGTGCGCAGGTTTTAATTAGTTTTCCGACAGCTGCAAATACGGAAAAAGCACTCGAGCTTTCCGTATTAACAGTTACTAAATACCAGGTAAAATCATTTTTTGTTGCCCAGCAACAACAACAACCAGATGGGACGCTGACTGCAGACACGTCAACAAGTTGAAAGCGATTTGCCAACGTAATGGCAACAAAATTGCATAGGGGCCACTCACCTTAGCAACATCATCCCAGTCAGCCAGAGCAACAATTAGCTACGGTCAGAGCGACTGCATAGAAACTTTGTTGACAAACGCGGAAAAAGCGCAAAGCAAAGTCAAAGACCGACAGCATAAGTACCAACAACAACAACAACAAAAGCACTGCATAAATAAATGACTAAGCGGCGGCGGCGTCGTTGACGTCGCGTCGACGCGTGCTGCCTTGGACAGAGGCATCGCGATTCGCGACGACGACAGCGACGCGAGCAGCGCAGCAGCTACGTCAAAGCGTGACAAATAGCTAAATGTTGTTGTAGCTTACTACAAGCTGTTGCTGCTGCTTGCGTCTGCACTTGCTCAGCCTTCGTGCATGTTGGGCAACATTTTTAGCTGGCATTCTTTATAGAGTGCAAACAATGTTGCCCGAAACTTGTTGCTGGCCAAACATTTTAAATACTTATTTGCGTATGTCGTTAGCAACTGTGCTAAGCAGTTGCAAACTTAAACAACAAAAAACTACATAAATAAAGAATAAGCAGAGAAAGAGAGGGAATATTATAATTATATTTATACAGCAGCCAAGCTGCTGTCGCAGACTCCGCAGTCACCAGAACTTGCCCATTAGCACAAAAGCCGCAGTCAAAACTTGTGCCTTAACAACTACAACAACAACAACTAGAACAAGAGCAACAACAACAGCATTTTACGAGAATTGTGTAATTTCATTTGTACTTCATTTCGGTTAGCCGACAAAATTTGGCGGCAGCAGCAGCAAAAAAGAGACTAAAAGAAAAGAAAAAGAGAAAAAAAAAACAAAGCTCTGAAATAGGAATTTGTTTGTATTTTATCTGGCTTTTTTTGCCTGGCCTTTCGGAAAACTGAAAACTAGTTTAGTTTAATTCGCAGTGGGTACGCAGTAATTCCCAAGAAGTCAGCAAAAAAACCGAAACTCAAACAGAAACTGAGGCTCATTAAAATGCGCAGTAAATTCTTCCTTTTTTGAGCAACATCTTCTGATTTATGAGCACACATAATAATAAATATATATAAATAGAAGTTATATAAAAACGAATCAACACAAAATGAACTTCCTGTCGTCGAATTTTGTTGCCCACTCATGCCCACAAAATTTGTGACGCGTCTCTTGACAAATGGATGTTTCGCATTCTTTACGGCCCCAACGAACTTCTGTTAACGACTTTTCCTATTGACTGCATTCGTATTTCGGCTGTTCGACAGGAAGTGAATTCACCTGACTCGAAAGGAATCTCTACACGTTTCGTTAGCTAATTGTCGTTGAGATGTGGCATAAACACTCAATGATTGGCATTATAGATGGAGGATTACGCGCTGTGAACTGAAATATTATTATACAAGAGAAAGCCATAGAAACTGTGTGAAACAGTTCTGAGAAGGGCCGCATGAGCCACTAAGCCGAAATGAATAATTGAAAATAGTTCGATACAATAAGTGACATCATAAAATTAGTTGGAAATGATACGAAACTGAAGGAAAATGCGTATCATGAAGCAATGCAGAGCTATAAATAAAAATTATAATCAATATAATACGAAACGAGCAAAAAATGAGTCCGAGCCGAAGAGAAACTGAGAATAAACTGTGAATTTCTAGCTAAAAATGTATATAATAAAATACAAATTGAAATATGTTTGGAATTAGATAATTACATGACATAAAGCCAATTGTGAATAGAGAGGGAGAAAAAATCAGTTTCTATTTTTTGTCTCATTGTCTCTTTCAGCTAGTTTTAGTTTCTTTGAACCAGTTTGAATTAAGTAAGTGACTGCCTAGTTGAGCTAGTTCTAGTTCATTTGAACTAGCTCACACACAGTCTTTGCCTGTTTTGAGTTCCTTTAACTTTGAACCAGTTCATTTGAAGTAAGTCCCTGCCTAGCTGAGCTAGTTTCAGTTCTTTATGATAAACTATGATAATGCAAATCCATTTGTGTGTCCCACTTAAGTCTCAGTTCAAATGAGTTTACCAAATTTTCCCCATTGCTTTTTCCATTTTCCGAGGAAAACGAAATGGTATTGCGCAAGCTCTTCAACTGCAGTGCTCAACTTGTCAACGCTATAAGACAATGCTCATAAGTATTTTATAGATAAAGAGAGAGGGATGGAGGTAGAGAGGGAGAAGGAGACTCGCAGCCCACGCTTATCGTGCGCATGCATCAATCTTGAGGCCCAAGACAGCAAGAGCCCCTACCTGGAAAGATTAGACAGACAGCGAAGCGAGCGAGCACAAAGAGAAGTATTAAAAGAAAAACAAAAAAAAAACTCTTTTTTCACACCTACGACAGAACCTCAACAACTGTTGTTGTTGTTGCTGTGCTCTAATTGTGGGCGTTGGGCTCGAACAAAAGACTGACTTAAGAGCAGATCTCGTTAGTGCTGACCTCTGAACTGAACGAAAGTGCCGCTGCTTCAGCATCCGCTCCACCAACAACAACAACAACAGTCACAACAAACCCCCAACCGGAAACCCAAAAAACATTAAACCAGCTGGCAAATTAAAATCTTTTGCTCCACATTCGACATTCGACATTCGGCATTCGGCATTGACTTTGATTTTGATTTTGTGTATCCACAAAATGCGCTGCTATCTATTTCCCATTTCCCATTTCCATTTTCATTTCCATTTCTATGCACATGTTCCACAAAGCAACACACATTTCCTACGACTACGTCTACCTGCCGGCTAGCACATAGATCTCAGCATGTGAAACTGCAGCAGCAGCAGCAGCAGCAGCAGCAGTGAGCAGTGAGCAGCTGCCTTGCAGTTCGACTCGGATTTCTCATAGCGAAATTCCCACACTCTATCGCCCATCTAGCTACAGCTATGGGCAAGGACTGCAAGTCAGCTGCTGTGCACTGCATCAAGTGCATCCATACATATATGAAATATATGAAGTATCTGTTAGCTGGGAACTTGTGGCATATGTGCGTGACCAGATTGTTGTGATGCCTTCTATGTGTGTGTGTGTGTGAGTGTGTGTTGTTTTCTTTTTTTGTTTTTGGCACATTTTCCCATATGGTTTTTCATATCGTTTTTTTTTCTGCGCTCTGGCAGCTGTCGCGTGGCCATCTCCTCATTCAAAGCATGAGAATCCAAAGCAGATGCACTTTCAATTTGAATCTCTATGGAAATTATCATGGGAGCAATCACTAACACAAGAAGGTTTTGTTGATGTAGTAAATACTAGGAAAATATCGTAATATAAATAAAATACTAAAAAATACAAATAAATATACTGTACATATTACGAGCTTACAAAAACTAATTTCATATTTATTTTAATATAAAATCCATATTTTAATATTTACTTTTTGGTATTTTTTATAATAAAAAATACCAACTCAAATCAAAACCAAATATACTGTAACTACATATATCCCTATCTGCACACATATACTGTACTGCACAGATACAAATATATACGCATATAAATTCTTTTGCATAAGATTCAAATGGAAAAAATACTTACGAAATACTAAAAATACTGCACTTTGTCTATACATAATGAACGTTAATAGACTGAATACGTTTGACTTGAGATAGTTATTCAAACTATGTGGGACTTGCTCCGCACTAGCAGAGCATGCCCAATGATACCCTGTGCATATACCCTGTAATTGCAAGCAGCATAGTCTCAGCTACAGCTATGTTCTAGCCATAATATTTATGGGCAGATTTGCTTGGCATTCGCGCTAGCAGCATTCCCATAATGGAACTAACATTTAGCTGTTTCACTCGTCCTACAATTAGTCAACTATTTGCGCACTCACTCTAATTCCAGCTCTCTCTTTCTGGCTCTCTTTGCAGGTAAGCTGTGAATGAATATCTCGACGTCGCATCCGCAAGTCGTCAGCGACTTTTAGTGCTCGACTAACTATTTATAAGGTAATTTGAGACGCGCTTAGCAACAGCCAACGGAATTCTTTAAATGACAAGACATATAAAATTTAATAGCTTGTAGCCTGGGCAGCTCTTCAAGAAGCTGCCCCTCTGCCCCGACCCCGCTGTTCGTGTTCGCGTTCGTGTTCGTGTTCGTGTGTCCCTTTGGCGGCTTTTGTTTACCTTTGAGCTGAGGTTTGTCTTTGTGTGCCCTCTTTGTTGATTTTGTGCGCACGCCGCTGTCGCTACTATAAATAGGGATATACACACATAGCTGCACTGAGCGAAAAAAGTTGTGCCTCAACTACCTGAAGCCAACAGCCGACAGCCGACCAAAGGAATTTTAAAAGCATTTCCCATGTCTCAAGTTATCTGCAGGAATTTGTTAGACTCTTGTTTGACAGCTTTCGCTCAGTGTATGCTATATTTTAAAATATGTTTTGCGTAATGCCCAACACAAGAAGAAAAAAAAAATGTTGTCCTTCTGCCTCTTCGTTTTCTTTTAATAGTCTTAAATTCCTGAGCAAATAATTCGACAGCAAATAGAAAGCAAAGTTTGTGGAGGTCGCAGTATGAAAGCAAAATTGAGAATGATTTAAGGAGCGAATGCTTAAAGCGACACTGCTCAGTTACTATATATATATATATATGCATGAGTGTCTTTAGAGATCTATGAATTTATTTAGATTTCGGGGCACTAATATTTAATATAATTTCATATTATCTTTAGGCATTTGTTGGGCTACTAATTGAATTTCCCCAGCTTTGGCCAAATACTGTTTACATTTCCTGTTGTCCACACACTCACGCACACACACTCACACACACATGAACGCGCTCGCACGCACACCCTAAAAATTAATGTTGTTGCATGTTCCGTTGTTTTACCGCAAACCCAAATGTAATTGAACAGCAGCTACCACGCCCCAGCCCCCAACCCCGCCCCCAACTTGTAGGTGTGGCTATGGCTCTAACGAGGCGTTCGCGCTGCACTGCTGCCGCTTGTCAAAGTTGGGGAACTTCTATTAACAATCTACTTTAAGACACATGCGACACACACTCACGGCGCCGTCCCAAAACCCAAACCCAATTTGTATGCCCTGTAGCGGAAGCGAAGTGGAGTGGGTATATTGATTATTATAATATATAAGTGCTGTCAAATCTATGTAGCTTGATTTGCTAGGTAGATATGCATAATCTAGAAGGACTATGAGATACCCTGTAACTGCAACTTGTGCTTGAGATTAGCTATTACTTAGTATATATACTATATAGATGTGCTTAGGTAGGGCACGGGGTATTTCATAGTCTATAAACATGGCGAGCTTCAATTTTTTTTGGTACCTTTTTGCGGCGTTGCAAATGTGATAATGAAAAAAGTTCAAAGGGGGCGAACACGTGTGTAAATGTGTGTCAGTGTGTGTGTAGGACTGTCAAATCTACTAGTTAGGGCGTGCTATTTGGGGCGTGGCGCTGTAATATAATGTGAGTGATTTGCCCCGATTGAAGCTAGCTCTTAGGCAGCGCTACGTGAGCTGACGACAGTAAAAAGCTGAAGCGAGACTCTTGAGCGAGCGAATGAACCGCTATTAACTGACGCTGATTGTGACGTAACCTGTGCCTGGCATGCCAAATGGAAAACCCACATTCCGCCCGCCTCTCTCCCTCTCCCTCTCTCTCTCTCTCTCGAGCACGCACATAACTCCAATGAGACAAGCATTTCCCTCAGTCTAGCTGGCAATTTAAATGCTTAAACATTTGCAAACACGCCTCGTGGAGTTATTTTTCTTCTTCTTCTTCTACTTGTGCCTGTGCTTGGGTGCTACCGGATGCCAAGTGCATTTCGAACCAGTTTTTGTCACACAGCCACCTGCTGCCGCTCTCTCCCTCTGTCTCTCAGGCATAAATCATATCGAAAGAATTTATGCAGGCAAATTCCAAGAGGCAAACATGTTTGCAACAAGTTGCCAGCGGAAGTGACTAGAAAACTGTGTCTATGCAACAGATAAATTTAATATATTTATATATATAGCTGCCTCTCTCTCTGTCTCTGCATTGCCGTCTCGTTCTTTTTAATAAGGTTTGCTGCATAGGAAGTAATTTCTTTCAGTTTGACTTCCTGTTTTACGCGCTTGTTTGCGTGCGTGTCTGAGTGTGTCTGTGTGCGTGTGTTGCAAAGGATGCACTTAATTTGGCTGTCTCGCTGCCTTGGGGCATGCTACTCAGCGCAGCTTCCAATTGATGCTTGCCACGCCGAGCTCTCGCTCCCTCCACTCGCTCGCTCTCAACTTCCGTTGCTAGAAAACTCGTAAAATCATATGCAATTAATGGCAGCGCTTTGAATCTAGAAACATAAATTTGTTAGTTGCTGCCACGCCCACGCGCTCCATGTGTGCAGCATGTGGCATAAACATGCGTTTGCCAAAAACTTGACTTTGAATTTATGCGCGCTGCCAAAAAACGAGCCGAAAGTTGGCGCCCCAAGGTATGCAACAGTAAATTGGAAAGCGAGAAGAAGGGAGAGAGAGTGAGGTGTGTGTGTGTGTGTGTGTGTGTGTGTGCCTAACGGTATTCGTTACAGTTTCACAGTTGGTTTTCGCACCTACGCAAAATTTACGACACTTTTAAAATATGCAATTTATGGATGCTGTGCGGATGCTAGCTGCCTGCCTGCAGGCGTAGCAGGTGGGCGTGGCAGTGCAGGAAAAATCATGCGCTGCGCTCTTACCTTTATTGCATTCAAAGCTTACAGCATATGCATCTTTATGCAGCTGAGCTTAGAAAAAATTCGGCTCATTTTTATACATTTCATGTGAAAGTGGAATTAAAGTGAATAAATTGAGATATAAAGCTGAAATAGCTAAAACTTGTTACAGAAGTATATAAGAATTTATAGGGAATACGTTTATGTTTTTATATATTTATTTTCACATTTTTGTAGCTGCGCTTATGCAAAGCAAGTCTCGTTTCGACTCAGTTAATAATATATAAAAATAATAAAATATATATGTCTGTCTAGGGTATCTTCTAGTCAGGCATTTTGCTTGGAAATGTATGTAAACAAATAGAAAGCAATTTGCTCTGCCTGTTACATAGAGTCCCAGCTAACCAATATACCCTTTTTAGCATGTCTTTTGTGGTCATAGAAAACCATTTAAAATTTCCTTTGTCGAAAACTTTGCAGAAATAAATACGCATAAAATGCCACAAAATATGCAAATGATTAGGTGACAAAATGCACACACGCACACGCACACACACACCCATACACCCTCACACACACACTTATTGAAATGCAAGCAAAGCCAATGCCATTTGTTGACCACAAAATTTGTAACTGACATTTGCTGCAGGGATGGGGGCAGCTCGTGCAGCTGCAGCTTCATTTGGGTGTAGGGGTTGTGGCTGTGGTGGGCGTGGTGGGCGTGGCAGTGCCTAAAAGCATGCTCTAAATAATTGCAATTCATTTGTGCTGCCATCATGTGACATGTGCCAGCCGCTGTCGGCCTGTCCCGCTGCTCCCTTCTCTATCGCTCTCTCTCTCCCTCGCTCTCTCTGCCTGTCTGGCCGTCTCTTTCTAGTAAATATGCTCATGTTATTAACGCCACAAAAACGCAAAATGTAACTGCAACTGCACTTTAGTGCGGCGGTTTGGCAGCCCACTGATTGACAGCATGTTGCCAGCGGCATCCCCTGCCGCCCCCTCCATCTCTTGACCCCTTTCAAGTGCTGCGGGTTTTGTTTTTGGTATAACTGTCAAACGGGGCGCCACTTATGCAATTTTGACGCCTACAGCAACAACAATTGATGGCAACACCTGCCTGCCACATGCTGTTGCCTCGTGTGGCTCAGCAATTTTATCCCGCGCTTTACGCTTACACAATATCCCCGCAGCACACGCTGCGTATGCGTGATGAGCATTCGCAGCTCGCCTTTCGCCTTTGCAGGAGCCGACTCTATAATACCTGGCACATATACAATAAATGATTCGAAATTGGAATTTCAATATAGGTCAACTACTTGCTGAGTGTTCTTATCTCTGCTGATGCAGTCGCAACTATTTGGCTTAGAGACGCAACTTTTGGCTGCCCATAGGCATTGGGTCGGACGACCCGTTGCTCCGCCCGCTTTTCAGCTCTGGCAGAAAGTAATTTTCATGCCAGCGGGTTAAAGGCGCGGCTGTCGCAACTTAATGTTAATCTCTGCTCTTGTTTTGCATAATGTCCAGCGCAGTCGTTGCATGTTCTGAGACTGCGTTTTGCTTAAGATATTTTAGATAATGCTTGGCTGACTTTGGCCATAAGCATAAGTTAAGCATATTTTCTTTCTTTCGTTTTTCGACTGGTGTTTGCTTTGACTATTTCTCGTTTCTTAAGAACTTTTCACTGCTTGGCTCTTTGGCTCACATAACCTTTTTTCATGGCTGCTTTTTGGTCATTTCTTTGCTACGCCACTTTTAACTGGCTTAACGCTTGCCTTGCCAGCTGTGGGCTTAGCGTGTTTTGCTGCACTCTATTTGTATACCCTGTAAGCGGGCAATGTACTAGATGGGCATGTAATGAGTGTAAGGTAGGTGTAAAGGAAAAGTGGGTTACAGTAAATGAAAACTAATTCTGCATGGAAGAAAATGTGACAGACGCTGTTGAAGAAGTAGAAACTTATAATTATTATTCATTAAGTATTAGTTAGATTTGAAGACAAATGCGGTATGGAAAACTTACGCCGAAGAGCTTAACTCATTTTGATATATTATATTCTACTTCATCTTTAAACATATATATTTTGGATCAACTTCAAACTCAACCTATCTCTGCTTAAGTATGTCAATTGAATGCGTACTTCACAGCATATTATAAATTATCTTGAAGCTAGTTGAAGTATCATACGACATTTTATATGCGAAGTATCATATCATATATCATATCTCTATTCGATCTGGCTGTATATCTCATATCATCAGCCCTTATCCTATATAACATTACATAGCTCATCTCAATCTAATGTCTATATCATATATCTATCTTATTCTGATAAGCTTAAATAATCATCATATAATATCTGCTGCCAAGCCCATTCACATATCATGTCATATATATATATCATATCTTAACCCAACTCTATAAACCATATCACATCATATCCTGTATTCTAATTCTAATCTATCTTGATACACGCATCACCTGAAGTTCATTCATATATCATATCTTATATCTTATTATTCTGATATCATATCACTTGATACATATATATATATATATATATATATATATATATATATATATATATATATATATATATATATATATATATATATCACTTTTTACCCTAGCGTATATCACATTATCATATAATTTCCCATCTCGACTTGATTTCACTCACAACTCTATACATCACATATATAATTTTCTTCTCTATCTCAGCAGCACATGAGCACAGGGTATCTCTAGCACAGCTATTCTTACACCCCTCTTTATTTTTAGCTGTGCTGTTGTATTAGCATAGCGCATATTCTATGTGAGCAGCACTTACTGTTCCACACGTTCCCGCTTTTTGTCTATAACAACAGCTATTTTTAATGAGCATCTCAGCTGAGCTGAGCTGCTAAGCGCACCCTTTAAGGGCGAGCCTAGCTCAGCCTAGGCAGCTACTGTTCGGACTATGCAATTCGTACAGGCCCTGCAGTCTATATAGAGAACAAAAGCGTGTGGCGGCAAAATGAATACATCAAGTTGAGCCACTTTTTTAGAGCAATTAAAAAGCAGTTAATCTGCTTCCAGAACCAAAAAGAAAAACCCTTTTCGGGCACGAGCTACAGCTATATATATATATATATGTTTATATATATACTTATCTTCTGCTTCTTCTTCTTTTATAACATAATGAAATTCGTTTTGCGTTTTTATCAAATTGAAAACGAGCAAAAAACAAAAGTAGATGCTGCAAAAGCCGCTTAGTAAAAATACATAGTTAATTTTTTCGACCAACAAGAGTTTTTTATCGTTTATTTTTGGCTTATTTTTAGCGGCCATTTTTTTCGCGTTTGCCGCTTTTGCGCCTGGCGCCATGCAACACTTTTTAATTGCGTCCCAAATTGGCTAATGCAAAAGAGTTGCGAAAGAGAGGCGGAAAGACAGAACGGGAAAGAGAGCAACTGTGGCAAAGCTAAGCTGCTTACATAAAAGGCCAATGCAATCAAATTGTCTGCTGCAAAAAAAGGGTACAAAGAAGATAAACAGAAATAAATAAATAAATAGCGCACTTAAACATTGCGTTCTACGAGTTAATGTTAGTTAGTCGCCTTTTAACTCTCGCGCTCTCTCTGCCTCTGTCCATTTATTTTTTCATTAGAATTTTATTCAGTTTCACTATGTGGAAATGCTATTTTGCCTTTGTTATAATGTGGGTAACACGCAGTTGGTGGCTCGGCCGATATTTATTCGAGATCAGCATCTGTCTGTTTGTCGAGCTTTAGCTCTAATAAGCTATAGGGCAGACAAGCAGTCCTATAACTTATTAGCGCATACCTGCAGAATCATCTTTGGCTCAGGTGTGCTTATCGATAACTGTGATCAATTTAATTTTGAATATCAGGCATAATTATTGAATATCAGGCATAAGCTATATATAGATCTGCTAGGAATACTTCTAAATCTGCCCTGATTTCACTTAAAATCAAAATATTTGCTAAGTAAACACTTCAGGGTATTTTCCCGTCAAGCACTCCCGCCAAGGCACTGCATTTTGCAGCTCAGCTGGCAAAGTAAAAGTTTATATGCAAAACTTGGGCCAGGTTTGGTTAACAATTTTGCATGTTTCCTAGAATCCATGATATATGTCTCAAGTAAATATGAATTTCTTTTGATATGTCAGAAATGCAATTCAACTTAAGCCATTTTATATAGTTATAGGTACTTATATTAACAGCATTTTAGAGTATTCAGTAGTCGATTATAACTCATTTTAATTTTTTATCATTTTGCATTCAAAATAAACTTGTTTTTTATGTGCGGCTTTTGCTTGGTAACTGGGGAATTGCAGTTTATGCAGTGCATAGTCCAGGCACTGGCATGAAAAACGTTATTTAGAGTAAATTTCAATTAAAAATTGATGAATACACTACTTAGTTTAATTGCTTAAATTTGTAGAATTTAAAATAGTCAAAAGAAATTAATGAAATGCGCTTTTCCATGCACAAGCTGTTGCCACATCCGCTTGCAATTTGCCATGCATTAATTATATACATATATATTATACAAGTATATATATATATATAAATCTCTATTTGTGCACTTGAAGAGTGCGCCAACAAGTCAGATAAAATGCGCTTTAAATATATATGTGAAATGTAATCGGCAATTGTAAAACGTTGCATTGCGTTGCTCGCAGGAAATCCGCATCAAACGACTAACAAATTTGCTTTTCGCATGAAAAGTTTGCCAAGTTTATTGATTGAATAAAATATAATGTTGTGCTTAATTGCCTAAAGAGCTTTAAGTTTAAAAATGTACTGCAGCTAAACTTTGAATATTTTTAGATTATTTAATAAATAAAATATTATAACTAAATGAATATATCTTAAGTACGTAATAGAAATAATATTTAAATTTTAATCATAATATAAATATAACAAATAATAGAAAAAATGATAAAATTTGAATTTCTTAGTTTATAAAGAACATAATTATAAATATAATAAAAATAATAATTTAATAAATTAATTGTATTTGAAAATTAAAATTAAATATTTGAAATTTAAAAATTTAATAATATTTAAATTTTACTCATTTTAAAACTAAAATTAGAATTAGAAATATTTTATATATAAAAAAATATTTGAATTTTTAAACATTATTTATGAAAATGTTAGCAAACATTTTACGTAGCGAAATATTTTAATAAGATAAATTTAGAGTAATATAATAATGCCGTAATAGCATCAGTCAATGACTAATTCCCAATGAAATGCTTTGACCTTGTCAACGTTCTTACTTGATTAATTAGTCTGTCAGCCCCTTGAAGTGCGCTGGATTTCCTACACGAATCATTCACTAATTAACTATAAAAGAAGCGAAGATTCTTGTTCAAACGTTAATTTGCCAATTTCATTAACTGTTAACTGAATTTTATTTATTTCTTTTATGCTTCTGTCGAGGTCTGCTTGCTGTATTTATATTATTTTTTATATTTATTTTTTATTGCATTAGCTGTTGCTCCGAATATGCATTGTTCTAGGCAAACTTTTGCCCCAATGTGCGTTCGAGCAGAACAAAAGTTGATTTTCTCTCTCTCTCTCTCTGTCTTCTCTTTCTTTTGCTCATTTTCATTAACTTTGGATTCTTACTTGAGTGGTTTTTGATGTTTTGCATTACACTTAATTTTTGCTAGTCTTAAATGTAAAACAATTTGATTCTTTTTTTGCTATTTAAAAAAAAATTGTGGCAGAGTTTTTTATTTTTGCTTTGTTGAAGTGATTCGACTAAGCCGCAATGTTAAACGGGTCATGAATTTGCTGATTTGGGTTTTTGTTTAGCAACAATAAAAATATATAAACCACAGTGGGTGGTTTTTATGGATTCGATAAAGGTATAAGTGGGATATAACAAGATTTAAATAATATAAATATTTAAATAGAATATACACTACTTAAAATTATATGCTAGAAAGCTATAGAAATAATATTTTATTAAGCTTCTATTGTATTTTTATTAAACTAAACTTAGCTCTAGATAAGCCGATTATTTATTTGTCGAATCACTTTTAGCATTGCTCATTGAAATCAACTGCACTTAAAATCAATTTAAATATTTTATATATTTTATATATAGCTCTGCTGAAGCTGAACCCTTCAATTTAAATATTCTTAAATGATCAAATTACGCCTATCGAATTATCCTTTGCAATTAGCGTAGCCAACCCACGCGAACAGCCTTTGAGACCTACACGATTTGTGTGCTTTGTGCCTTTGCATCGCACAAGATTTGCTCTTTGTAAAAAGAGAAAGAGAAAGAGAAGAGGAGAAATAGAATAGCCATGAATGGAATGGATAAGGCTGATATCGAGGCATCAAATTTGCCTTTGTGCCTACAGCCTACACAGTGACTGTCACACTCCACACGTTCACAGTGACCGTCGCCGTCACAGTCACTGCTTAGTGAAGGTCTTATCAGAATCTCAACCCGTTGAAGCAGCTGAAATGAGAGAAAAGGAAAATTGTAATCGCGTATAAAAAGTATCTTTTTTGCTCTCTTTTAAAGTGTTTTCTCGTGTAACGCTGTTGGGCTCGGGGGCGTGGCTTTTGGGGTATGTGGCAATGCTTTAAACATTTTTACAAGTTGCAACTTGAAGCAACATTTGCTGTGCCTTTTATTGTCTCTGTGCTCCGCCTTGATGTAGGTCCTTTTTTCCGGTCTGCTAGCCATGAGAATATATTTAGCTCTGGCTTTGCGTCTGGAATCCTGTTGCTGTTGGTGTTGATTCGTCTATGTGTTTCCGTCTCGCCTTCTGGTTATTCAATCAATAATGCCTTGACATCGAGAGCGACGGGGTGTGTGTGTGTGGGTGTGAAAATGATAAAGGATGACGCCCTGGCGGCGCTCTGACAAGTCAGGCAGTCGTCAAGCCAGCGAGTCACCAACTTGCCAAAACAACAAATTCAGTTTGTGATTTACTTTTGGCCAAAGAGCAATGGCAACAGCAACAGGAGTCGGTTCAAGGACATGCCGTAAAGTCGTAAATGTCGCAGCTGGCGTCTTTATCACACCAATCGCTGATAAATCGTGGCGCTGCGTGTGTGTGCCATGTCAAAGCCAAAGCCAAACTGAACTGAAACTTCAAATTGAAACATTCCTCAAAGAAAATAAGTTCTTGAAACTCGACTTTCGTCTCGATGGCTAGCGGAATTTCAGACTTTCAGAGAGCTCCAGACCTTGACAGTGACCAAATCTGCAAGTTTCGCATTTGCACTACTTGACTGACTAGGCAATTGCCGTATACCCTGTAAAAAACATAGTAAAGCAATGGCATAAGAATTTGTCAGCGTGTCAGCTTAATGAGGCAAGACTTCTCAAGATTTAACTAAATTCAAAAGTCGCAAACCTTATATAACTAACGAATATATTTTTATATATGTCTCATATATTTCTCATTAGTGGATGAAAGTTTTAGTTTTTCTTATTACAGGGTATCTCATAACTGACCTTAACATAAATCTGCTCTTTCCACTCTCGTCAATTGTAACAAGCTTCGACTATTGCTTTTCTTTTTCACTTTGTTTTTTTGACTCTCGTAATTTATGCGTCTTTGCAACACTTCGATCCGCCTGTGAGTGTTGGTAAATTGCGAAAAAACTGCTGCACATTCCTTGACCTCTGCTCGCCTTATCGTTAGCTTAATTGGTAAAGTTGAGCATTATTATCAGCCCGTCGTCATCGACGTCGACCAGACTTGGCCGTAACATTATTCACAATGCGCCAATTAAAGTTCACAATGAGAGTTTGTTTCGATAACTTTTTTGATGGTTATCGATAAATGCAGTTGAACTTGTTGTCTGCTAGTTGATGTAGATGTCTCCCTTTCTCCCTCTTTGCTCTCTCTCTCTCTCTCTCTCTCTCTCTCTCTCTATTGCTCTATATATCCCCTTCTCTTTCTCCCTTTATATGTCTTCAATTACATACTCGTCTTTAAGCCTATTGTACCCTCCATCGATATATCTTTCATTCTCTTATCTTCTCTATTTACTCTCTCTATCTCTTTCTTCCTCTGTTTGAGCCTCCTTTAGAAGCTGCGACACGTGCATCGTCTCAAATTTTATGGCTTTTTCAAATTCAATTTCATTTGGACGGTTTTTTTGCTGAATTTCTCTTGCTGTTGTCTGTTTGAGTTTTCTTTTAATACCCTGTAGACAACAGTGTGGCAGGGTACATTGAGCTAAGACAAAGCTGTTAACTAAATGTGGAATTCTTTTTAACAATTCACTGTCTCCACTTGTAGCATATCTTCTATGTCTCTCATATAACAACCTTTCGCTTCCCGGATTATTTCTTTACAGAGTATCTCTTAGTCAGTTAAGTTAACATTTTCTATTATTTTTGTTAGCTTTTGGACTTGTGTGAAAAATTAATTTATTTGATTTGCATTTCAATTTGCTGTTGCTGCTGCTGCCAGCTGCCCCAACTACTTCCATCTGCCCACATCTTGGCTGGTTCTCTTTCCATATAGTATATTTTCCCGTTTACATGGGAAAATTTTCAATTCGTGTCTGCAATGCTTGCCAAACTGTGTGGCCGAGCTTGCCTAACTGTTAATCGCTAATGAAGTTGCAACATCCGGCTCATCTAAACGAATTTTTGGGCAGAAATGTGGGCACACTGAAAAAGAGGCTCCAACCCTGCGAGAGAGAGGAAGTGGAAGGGGGAGAGGCAATGGCAGTGGCAGAGGTAGAGGTGCTTTGTCGACAGGGTTAAAAATCGCTGCTGCTTGACAAATGCTGCGGCAGTGAAGCATGCAACGAGCAGGAGAACGCGCTGAAGAGCCCTCAGCTGAACGAGCAGAGCTTGCCTCTCTCTCTCTCTCTCTCTCTCTCTCTCTCTCCTCTATCTGTCTGCCTCGCTCTGTGTGTGCGGGTGCCTGAATTGGTGATGTATTGAAATTATGAAAAGGGCACGGCTGGGCACGTCATGGAACGCGAGGCATTGACAATGAGCCATGAAAGCGAAATGAGAGGGAAGACGTGTGTAGAGCGGGATCGAGCATGGGAGGCAGGGGGTGCGGTGGGGAGCGCAGCTAGACCCCACAGTCTAGGGCTTGGTCTTGCTGATTGAATGCAAAAGCGGGGCGTGCCGTATTGTAAATGCCCGTGTTAAACGGAAGTTGCCAACGGGCCAACAACATCCGGACCCCCCGCAGCCTCTACCTTACCTCGCTCTCTCCCTCTCTCTCTCCTCTCTCTGTGTGTGGGCATTTGCTAATTGATGCAATGAGAACGTAGCATATGGCATATACATTATATATATATTCAGAATCTTGCATCAATTGTGTTGCATTAATCAAGCAGCAGGCGCTGGACTCTGCATTAATTAAAATTGCATCAACTAGTTGCACAGGGAAAGAGAGAGAGAGAGAGAGAGAGAAGTAAAGTTAAATAATAAGTGCGCATCTTTCACACAATTAATTCATATACATACATGTTCATATGTATTTACTTGACCAGCCAGCCACGCCCCCCGTTTCCCAAATAACCAAGTGGAGCAGCAAGTGAACCAAAGCACAAAAAAAGCCAATTCAAGCGGGCACTCAAGCAATGCAATGCGATACGACAGAAGTCGCAGCGAGGGGTGGGTGGGGAGTTGGTGCAGTATGGAAGTGACATGAAATACAGACTGCCTACCAAGCCACCAGCTCAGCCTCCTCCCACTCCCCCGCGCCCTCGCACTCGCCAAGCAATTAGCGGCAAATGTTGCAAAAGAAACGCAAACTCGCGGGTCAACGCGTCACTCAGAGCCGCTTGGCTGCCCAACGAGTGCCTCATGCCTCGGACTTAGCTCTATATACGTAGACACATACATATATATATATATATATATATATATATATATATATATATATATATATATATATATATATATATATACATATATATGTAATATAGGACTCTGTGTGTCTAGCGTACTTGTTATTGCTGCTGCGAGTGAGAAGACAGTTGACTCGATTCACATAGCAGACTGATCAAACTCTGTGTGTGGGAGCCTCTGAAACAGAAATAGAACAAAATAGTTCCTTATGTAAGCTGAAAGTTGACAAAACACTAGTTAATCATACTCTTATGAACTAGTTCTTTACAAATAGCATAATCAAATATCACCACAAAGAGTTGATTCACTTCATTTAACAGCTCGTGCAGTTAATTTGTTATTTAATTTTCGTGTTGCTTTACTAGTTCATCAAGTGGTAGTCATTTGAGCCAGTTCACTAGTTCAATTGAACAAACTCATGTATCAATTTTTATTTTTTGTTCTTATTTGTGCTGCTCAAATCAAAAAATCACTCAGGCTTTTTATTTGTTTATTTGAACAAGTTCATTAGTTCAATTGAACAAGTTTATTGGCTGTTTTATCAATATATTATATTTCAAATTAGTCTATCAGCTTATTCATTTTGATCACTTGTTCATTTCAACAAGTTCGCTAGTTCATTTGAACAAGTTCACTAGTTCATTTGAACAAGTTCATTAGTTCATATATTCAATATATTGTCTTGTTAACATTATGTTATTCTATATCAGCTTAGTCTGCCAGCTCATCAATTTTGATTACTAGTTCATTTGAACAAGTTCACAAGTTCATTTGATTAGTTTATTGGTTGAAAATTTTTAATTTTTCATGTTACTCTTCAAGCTCATTACTTACCATTTTACCCCTGGTTCATTTGAACAAGTTTGTTAGCCCCTATGAGCAAGTTCTTTCCTAACTGGTTCATTATTTCTATATTACATTTGACTTTCATCAGCTTATTTTCACCTATATCTCACCTTTTTTCTTTCTTCTTCCATTTACTTTGCAGATGCTGAAACACGTACAAATCTCGCCGCTGCGCAATCGCTCCGATTCGCTGTCGCTGCGCTCCTCGAGCAATGCCTCGTCCTGCGCCAGCTCCATGTGCGGCAGTCCGGAGCCGCCAACCGATATGCAGCGCACACCATCACGCGCCTCCAGCTACTCGAGCCTCAATGAGCAGCTGCCACAGGTAAGACTCAACTCGAACTGCCGCCTGACGTAAGCATGCTCAAACTCACTTTCCACTCTATCGCACACAGACCACAATCAAAGTCTACACTAACTGCTTGAAGATCGACATCGAGTACAAGACGCTGGGCATACAGTGGGACACCACGAGCAAGGAGGTGATTGCTCAGCTGTTGAGACGGTAAGTGTTTGGGATGAAATCAAGTTCTGAGTGGAACTCAACTGACTCCCTTTCTCTCTACAGCTTGAAGATGCGCCATCGCGATCCGCGTCTGTTCTATCTCTCCATGGAGGTGGCTGTGCGCCGAGCAGGTGTGAAGACCATACTGGTGCTGGACGAGGACACACGTCCGGCTATATTGCAAGCCTGTCATCCCAAGGGCGAGTCGCGCTTCTGCCTGCAACTGAAGGCAGGCGGTCTGATACGCGTGCACACCTCAGCGCTGCAGCCGAGCTCCCAGTACAAGTCGCTGGTTATCAGCGAGGAGACGAACTGCGATGAGCTGCTGCAGCTGCTGCTGGGCTGCTACAGCTCCTTGGAGCCCGTTGAGAACTTTTCGCTCTACGAAGTGTGTCCGGGCCAGGAATGCCAGCGCAAGCTGCATCCGGATGATCTGCCGCTGCGCGCGCAGGCCGAGCGCCTGAGGCGTGGCGAGAGCTGTCACTTCTTGGTGCGCCGCACGCCCAACTATGCGCGACGTCGCCAGCTGCTGGCCAATCTGAACGAGGCCATCAACCAGAGCTATGAGAGCGATGCCACGGCTGTCTCAGCTGCTGCTGCTGCCGTTGAGGATGCGGATGCAGTTAGCCTGCTGGAGCTGTCGCTCGAGTCGGAGCTGTCGCTGTCGGAGGACTTGCGCAGCTGCAGCAGCAGCGAAGACGCCGAGGATGATGAATGCGCCAGCAGCTCCGGCTCCTCGGACAACTCAACTGAATGCACGCTGCGTCGCGACTTCTTCCAGCGACACACGCCGGTGCAAGTGAATGGAAATGCAGCCAGCTCTGCAGGTGCCCCAACCTCCACCTCCGCCACCTGCTCTCCGTCGCCAGCGCGCGCTTACAGCCCCGTCTACAACATACGCGAAATACGCACGGCGACGCATTCATTCTCCTCGCTGGGCAAGGACAAAAAGCTGCTGGACATACAGATGAACGCACGCTATGCACCAGCTGGCATCTACAGTCGCCTGCTGCCTGTCGCCGAGGACAGCCTCGACGGCCTCGATGTCAATGGCAATGCAACAACAGCGCCCGCAGCTGCAACAGCAGCAGCAGTAGCAGCTACTGCTAAGCTCACAGCGGAGGCTGTTAACAATAATCCAGCCAAAGGCTTGGGCCACTTTGTCTATTTGTAACTAGTCAAGGCCACAAGTTGTACATAGAGGGAGAGCAGCAGAGAGAGAGAGAGAGAGCGAGAGAGCAGCAGAGAAAGAGAGAGAGCGGAAATATCCCCAAAAAAAAAAACAAAACGTAAATCGTTTGAACCAAAGATGCATTTGTAGTTTAAGTCAAAGTGTAAATAGTTAAGACATGGAAATTTAAGCTTTTGTTGCATAACTAAAAGCTGTTAAATCCAAGGATACTAAAGGAGTCTATAGCTTGAGGCTTTAGTCGCGTAGCTAAAGCTAAACGAAGTCGTCAGATAACAACAATTTTAACACTTAAGATAAATATGTAGAAACCAAAAAGATATTCTAATAATACAAATGAAAAAAAATAGAAAAAAAATGTTTTTATTATTAAGTAAAAGTGGAACGATGATACCCCTTTTGCAGTTGTGTACAGGGTATTTTAATAGCATACAAAATGCAAAAGTTAATTGCATTTAATGCAATATTTAAGGCTGACGTCAATCAGGCATATTAAAGCGACGGCGGCGGTGGCGTCGCCTGGTCAATTGCAATTTGTATTTTTAAGGATCGACACGACGTCGAGCTTAACTTGAATGATTTACGCTGCGTATACGCAATTTGCCTTATAAATGAGCTTACGACGAGCGGCTTCATATGAAAAGAGGAAAACAAAAACAAAAACAAAAACAAGTTAAAGGTAGCTTTAATTTCAGCCTTTTCAGCAGTTTTTTTTCCGATGCCTCTTAAATTACACAAATTATCAAGATTTTGCTGTGGAACGACCTTTTTTGAGTGCTCTGACTTTAGCCAACTAATTTATTAAGAAAGGTTGCCAGACTGAATTAAAAATAAACAAATTGCCAATCAAATCCAATTTGTTGCAGCCTAAAATAATAAGTCAGCGAAAGGATGCGAAAAGGTCCCAAATACTGAAAGTTTTCGGCTCGGGTAGTGTGTTTGCTCAACGTTTCCTTTGTTCAGCAAGTGAAAGTAGTCCCAACGGCGCCCATGTTTTGGCTTTTAGCAGCTACACTCCTGGCCAATGCTGATTCCCATTTGATAGGTATATCCTGGGCTCCATCATACGATTGTTGTGATCCCAGAACTTTTAAATGATCTCCATCCATTTCACTTCCTTACCCTCTCTTGGTTTGCTTTTACCATTGATATAGTTCTAAAAACATATGAATTGTTGTAGTAGGCTGTAAAATGTTAGTTAACAATAACCTAACAGTTCACTGTTAGTGAACATTGCATTAACTTAATTATGCTAACTTTATGTTAACTATCTTTGTTATGTTAACTCACTGTTAGTTAGTAATGAACGAGCTGGTAAGACGCTGTTAACTAACATTTCAGCCTGTTCGCCTGGTACTTCAGCCACATATACGAAGAAGTATGCAACACATATTACTCCAATTATTATTAGAATTTAATTGATTGCAATATAAGGATATAAAATTATAACACAAGAGAATCAGTAGAGCTAGAGCTAGTGGACCTATTGAGAGCCCGAAAATCCTGCATTCGGTTTGCTAGTTGTGAGACGTCTGACAATTATTTGATCTGGTCTGCTTTTATGTTCAAGCCCAAAAGTATGAAACATAAAAATTTGCTGGGTTTAAGACAAAGCGCCATCTATCGAAATTGTGTGAAACTATTGAGCCGCACAAAGATATGCAACAAATTATATATGAGCCGCACAAAAGTATGCAACAAATAATATATATGAGCCGCACAAAAGTGTGTAACAAATTATATATGTGAGCCGCACAAGAGTATACAACAAATTATATATGATCCGCACAAAAGTATGCAACAAGTTTTATATATGAGCCGCGCAAAAGTATGCAACAAATTATATATGAGCCGCACAAAAGTATGCAACAAATTATATATGCGCCGCACAAAAGTATGCAACAAGTTATATATACATATAGAAAAATGAGCCGCACAAAGGTATGCAACAAATTATATATTTCTTTCTTTAACCGATTAAACAGTTGTTAAATTTGGTATTTGTTGCACTTACTTTGGCATATATTCATTGTAAATTAAACATTATTATAAATCATTACGTTGATTCGTGCATCATGTTTCTGCAACATTTTGAATTGCCTTTGCACTGCGCTGCTGCTCTACCCACTTGCAATTCCCACTTAGCTGTTCCTGGAGATCTTTTGTGTCGCAGTCATAAAATGCCTATAAAATGTAAGCCGTCATATTTATTATCTGAACGATAAGTTGCAAAACGTGGGCAATAAAAAAATAAGCATAAATATTATTGAAAGCCTTTGCAATAAATAAAATATATGAAAATATACTCTCAGTATTGTTGAGAGAGGCATAAAATTTAGCTAAAGGAAATGGTTGCTGAGGTTTTTTTTAAGTGTATGCTCTTAGTCAAAACTATACCTAAACAAAGTTGGCTAAGTGCAGAAAGTTGAAGGTAGAGCGAAACAAATGCACCCACACACACACTTACACAGAGAGTGTGTACACACACACCTATACACACACATGACGTAAGTTAACACTGAGCTAAGCTCGTTTTGTTGCTCGTCCAACTAATTGCCATAATCCGTTAGATAAAATTTCTTTATCATTTTTCCTGCTGCTGCTGCTGCTGCTGCTGCCTTCGTCGTTGTTGTTGCTGCAAAAGTTGTGCGAATTGAATCGGGCTTTTGCGTGCGCTTTTTGTTTTTATACAACTAATCGGCTTAGCATGCAAGCCACAGCCCAGAGTCCACAGCCCACCACCCGCCGCCCACAGCTCACAGCCCAACGCCCACAGCAGTTATGCATGGCCGGGCAATTGACTTCTTTGACAGCTGCTGATTTTTCACTTGAATGAAATTGTAATCCAGGCGCTGGCGTCAGTTGACTAACTATAGCCGTTGGTATTAATTTGTTAGTTCGTTTCATAATGCATAAAAGATATGAAGACAGCAGCTGCTGCTGCCTTTAATTAAAAAGTCCTTGTGCGTCAGTGTAAGAGGAGTTCAGATTAGTTCTAGTTCAGTCAGTCGTGCGGCAGAGGCAGAGGTGGTCGGAGGCAATGGCTGGCTGCAACTGCAACTAGCATGTATGTGGCAGCATCGTGTTGCCTGTTTGCCTGCTACTTCGGCTTCATGTTCGGCAGAATTTTCGTTATTGCCATTTAGCTCGAACTTGACTTGCAAAACTTTGCACTCTTTGCCTATAGCCTACCCTGTGTATGCAGAGCTGGCGCCTTGGGTTGCTCAGCTGATGCCAGTTCTTCATATGTAACTGCAGACAGGGCATAGGCTAGTCGTTTCGCTACAGACTTGCTCGACTTGAGATTGTCTGCCAGACACAGTCGCCTCATGCCATACGCCCACACATGACAAACATTTTTCATCAGTTTCCGTAAACATTTTCAACTCAAGCCTTTTCGACACTTTTGTCGAGCTGCTGCTGCTGCAGTTGCTGCTGTCGTAGGCTGTTCGCCTGTTAGTTGCATTTTTAAATTTCGTCGACTTTTTCACATTTTTCTTTTTCCCTTTGTCAACTGCAAGCAGTGGGAGAGAGACAGAGGCAGAGCAAGATAGCCAATATGTTACCAGCTGAGTGCTGAGGGAGGGCGAACACAGTGCGTATGATTGATGTTGTCTGCATATGTTTTATTTAGTTATTGAAAGCACACACACACAATCGCCCTCTCTCTCAGCTTGCATATATCATGCAGCGCTTATCTTGACTGCCATTCGAGGGCAGTTACTATGATTTATGTCAATTCGCAGCCGTCGCGTCGTCGCTGCAACTTGATTTTAATTATGAGCAATTGCAGGCGCAGAGTCGAACAGGAAAGTTGCTTTGCCACTTGACACAATTTATGGTCGTCCTTCTTCTTCTGCTTCGTGTTCCTTTGCATAACAAAGCAACGCCCGCGCAGCTCAACAAATGGCCAAAAGCAAACAAAGAGAAAAACAAGTGCTCGAGCTTCACTTTTTGCACGGAATTTTATTGCAGATTTGTTGGCTTTTTCCTTCTACCATTTGGTTTTTTTTTTGGCCATTTCTTCTCCTGGTTTTAATTTGGCTCAAAGCGAGAGTCGCGTGGTAATTGAGTTTCCACGGCTTCGCTTTGTGCGCTGAGAGCGCGTCCTTAGCCTGCTGCAGTGCGCCAATTGCGCGCTCGTTGACAAATGGAAAGCAGCAGCAACAACAACAACAACAACAAATATGAAAGATAAAAAGCATTTTAAAGCGCTTTCGCTTGAATCTATTTATTTTGGCATTATTTTGTTTGCCTGCCTCAGTCGTACGTGTCTTTTGGCTGACCCTAAAATCAGTTGTCAGCGAATTCGGCCGGCAATCAAACGATGGAAATTCCAAGCGCCGTTCGCTTGCTGCTGATAATGCAAAAATTATAAATCAAAATCAAATCAAATCAAATTTAAATAAACCAAAATCAATTTCGCTGCTTACGAAATGGAATTTGGCTTGAAGCTGAGCGAAAGGGCGCGAAGATTTGACTGCAAATTCTCGGCTAATAAATGGGCGACACAGTTCAAGATACGCGGACAGACTTGCAGCGCATCCTAACCATCTCGCAAGCAACCTGGCTATAAACAACAATAGGCGAAGACTTAATAGATTGCATCCTCTAGATAATATTAGAACTAGTTAAGATAGTAGCAATACGCGCAGAATTATTGGCATATCTGCCCTCCCATTAGATAAGGTATAGAGCTAAATGCACTATAGAGTCTAAGACAATACGCTGCAACTAAATAAATAAAAAAAAAAAAAATGTGTTTAATCCACATCTAATACAACTGCTCAGGCCAGGGGTTTTTATGGCCATCTCTTGCTCCTCAAGTGAACTAGGCTTCAGGGGAGTTGCGAACATCATCGAGGTACCAAATGATCGAGCATAGGAACATGAGAGCTAAGTTATTTGACTCTCACTGCCACTTTCTACTAGTAGCGATTGTAGAGAGTATAAGCAGAACTGTAGCCTCTGCCAGCAGGCAGATCAGTAAGAGCTGGCTACATCTGAACTTTATCTACTTCTATATTTTTCAGAGGTTTCACTCTTTTCAGCCTGCGCCTTCGACTGTTGTTATTACTTGCCCAATAAGCAGAGTTCTTCAAAAGCCTTTTCTTTCGTTCAAAGACAGATATCGCTGTCTCTACATAAGTCTAAGCTGGCCATTGCTAGCAATATCCATTGATTTATATTGCAAGTATTACCGCCTAAGAAGTGGGCGTGTAAGTCTAGAAATAAACATTGATGCGAGCATTTATATATTTCTACCTTTATTTAGTTCGCTTGTTGCAGCTCAGCTTTAAGCTTTAAATATCTTAAATTCTAGACTTAATTACTGATAATGCTCGCTCGTTTGTCAGCTCTTGTTGTTGGCAGAATGCAGCAGCTCGCAGTCAGATCTCTCGACAGCTTCACTGTGCAGATAACTCGTAAATTCAGCCTCAGCCACGTAAGCAAAAAATATGGCTTTGGGGGAGCCTTGTCTTGATGACAAAAGACTTTGCTTCGATAGCTTTGAAGGCAAGAAAACTGGATTCATAATTATTGCTATAATTAGAGAATCTTTGACGTCGCAATGAATGCTATAATAATAATAATAATAATAATAATAATAATAATAATAATAATAATAATAATAATCATAATAATAATAACTATATTAAAAATTATAATAATAATAATAATAATATTAAAAATTATAATAATAATAATAATAATAATTTAATGTTTGGCTTTCCAACTGATAAGAAACTTACCTGTTATTCCATCATCTAAATATTTATATTTCAAATAATATATAATATATAATATATAATATATAATATATAATATATAATATATAATATATAATATATAATATATAATATATAATATATAATATATAATATATAATATATAATATATAATATAATATAATAATAATACTATAATAATATTATATATAATATTATTTATATAGTTATAGTTAGTAAGAGGAGACTCTATAGACCTGCTGAAAGGTAGCAAATGCTTAAGACTTGATGCCGTCTGAGTTGAATGTTAGCTAGTTTATTCGTATATTTGGTATCACTTTAAACGAGACGTCTTACAACTATCAAATGTGGACACGCAGCGTGTCCTGAGATATAGAATTATTCAAATACAATTAACGAGCTGGCGAGCTGCTCTTAGCCTGTAACGAATGCGGCCTGGTTTAAAAATTGGCGTAGTTCCTTCGAGTTCATAGATTTAGAATCCCATTAAAACATCTATGAATGGGATTTATTTGAGTGTTGCTTGCCAAGCAATTGGGACTTCCTAGGGGAGAATCACATTGAGCTAATCCGTTGGGTTCTACGAGCGACGACCGAACAGCCTGAAGCGCGCCTTCCAGCAGCTTGGCCATCATAGCTGCTCGTTGCCAATGTGCGTGGTGTCCGTGGGCAGCGAGTGGGTCTGGAGGCGAGAGAGACACGGTTAGCCAGGCAGGGCAAATGATTAAGCACCTGGCTACTGCATACACACCTGCAGCGCCTTGCGCTTGTGATGCATCGATGAGTTCGAGGATGACTTGCCCTTGCCCTTCTTCCACGAGCAGAGCAGCAGCTCCTTCATGCCCTTGCGAAAATTGCGACTGAGGAAGGCGTAGAGCAGGGGATTAACTCCCGAATTGAAGTACGTGACCAGAAAGGTGAGCGGCGTTAGCAGCGCATTAAAATTGGAATCACCGCGATACGAACGTGACCTGCAAATATATAAAATAATATATAAATATATAAATACATAAATATATATATATATAGAGAGAATATTTAGTATATGCAAATGTTGCCAACTAAATGAACATGAAAACCTGCTCGAAATTTACAAAGGCGGCAAGTAGATACCGTTAACAGTTTCAATATTAATATAAAAATTAATTTACATATTTCTGTAGCTGCTGACATCTGTTAGTTTACAGCTCTCTAACAGAGTCTGTTATCCATATAAGTCTCTGTCGCTCTTTACACTCAACAGAAATGACTGCTTAGTGGCTATTAAGAGCAGTTTGTAGCGCTTTGTTTTTGGCCAACTGTCTTCTAAGTGTTTTGGCCAACTTTTGTTGCTGCCAAGTCTGAAGTATTCCAACGGATTTTTACCTGCTGCAGTTGTTTGTTCGCACTGCACGCATAACTTTCGGCAGAGTGTAAAGTTTTGCAACATCTTCAAGCTAAGAGCTGAGAGCTGAGAGCCTTGTTTATGGAGCGACTAATTAAAGGCAAGACTACGATATACCCTGTACAAAGTGCGACAAACTTGTTTTGTGTTGAATGATAAATTTCTTGCTCTATCTGGATTACTCTTATTGACAGGAGATTGCCTAGTCTCATTTGATACAAAAATAAAGTTGGCTAGTTGAAATATAAGTATATCGCTTTTACTCAACACCAACTGGCCAGCTAGGGTATCGGCTAGTCGCCATCATCAAGTTTTGTTTACAAACTGGACAAGCGCAAACTTTTTGAAGCAACTGTCAAAATGTTTTCGGTTTTCTTTGCCGTTGTTTGCCAGTTGACAATTTGCGCTGCACTTGCAACTGGGGCGTAAGGGGCGTGGCTAACTGATTGGCGGGTCTCAAAGGTCCAGGCCAACTGTGCGCTGCTTGAGCTCTCAAGTGGCTTTCACAATTGACTTGCAAATTGAAAGCAAAGCCACGAATAGAGACTAAATACACCAAGAAGAAGAAGAAGAAGAAGAAGAAGAACTACAAGACGTCGAGGCAATCCAAGGCAGAAGAGGAAGGCCTTAGCACCGCATGGGGTGACCATTTGGCTGGCAATCTATATAATAAGGCAACATTAGGCGCAGCTCTAACGTCTGTCCTGGCTCCAGGCAGGGACTGTCGTCTGGCCTTCCGGGCCAATACGGATCACGTGCCCCACGCTGTGCCCTGTCGTCTGGCAACGTGTATTAATATAAATGTTAACGTCTCGTAAAACTGGGCAAGCGTCTGGCAATTGACTGCACATGGCCAGCAAATGACACAATTTTGATGGAACAGCTCGCAATTCATTAAAGCTGCTCTGGTCAGACAGGAAGACATTTGACAGCTAGGCGCACCTCAAGTTCGTTAGAAAACAGTTAAGCGACAGCTGGCATATATTCTGCACTGATTTGGCTAAGAGAATTGGCTGGAAAGTTGGCCTAAAGAAGAACCTGGCTAAGCTGGCTAAGAGTGACTTAGTCTCAGTGAGTTTTAGAGTAAGAGTAGAACTGTCCTGGCAGGTAAAGATCTGCTTTACATTAGTGTTATAGTTGAGTTAAGAAGAGTTATATATATTCACCTTTTTAACAGTTAAAGAGACAGTTGCATAAACGGAAGACAGATGTAATCATTGACAGTTGCCTGGGTACTAAGTCTACTCTAGGGCAGTCTAGTCTGGTCTAGTCTACTTTGGGACAGTCTATCCCTGGTCAGCTTATGCAGCTCTTCTAATGAGAACTCAAATCAGAAATGAGTGTATTTTGATGCCTTTAGGGCATGATGCTTTTAGGGCATATTCTTTATGTTGAAATATGTACAATAGGCACAAAGAGGCGTGGTCGTTTGCCCAGGATCAACAGAAGAGCTCTTCTAGTAGCCTTGTCTTTGTGTCTATCTCTCATCAATCTAGGAAGTTAGAAGAACAAAAGTGCTCAGTTCTCCTTAAGCATGAGCCAGAATATTTCATTAGAGTCCTTAGTTGACTGTATGTGTGTAGTCACACATGGTATGGTATGTATGTATGATATATGTTGCATTATGTGAGGAACCATGTGCTATATCTACATTGATATAAGTTAGGGAAGTCTGCTAGTCAGGTATACCCGTCGACTAACTAACTCACTTCTGGCTTCTCATTGTTTCATCAAGTTCCTTTACTGTTTTCATGTGACTTAATGATTCTCACCAGAATTTAGAGCTAACAGAAGTAAAGGAAATTAAGTGTCCTCAAGTCAATTTGATTTATTGTTGGGAATAACAGAAATTTCGCATTTGAGTTGATCGTTTATTATGATTAGACTGTCAGACATGAGCGCTAAATGCAGCTGGAAAGTATTTTGCATTTAGTCATTTGTTTGCTTTGGCAAAAATATTTTATTTAATATTCACGAATCGGTCGACTGCGCGCGTTCTGCTTGAAAAATATTAGAAATAATATTAAATTGAATATAATATTCGCGGAATATATTTTCGCTCGAATTGCTGAAATGCATTTTGCGCTTGTTATGTTTGGGGCGATTTTGTGGTCGGCATAAAATCCAAAATAAAATTTATTTGTTTTCCTCTGCTGCACACAGAAAACAATGCACGCAAATATCTCAGTTTAAGCTGACTTTAATAAATGTTTACTTCACAGTTCACACTTCACATTTTACATTTCACATTTGGTCTTTAAGTCTGCGTGGGCGTTCGTCAATTGTTTGTATCGAATCATCTGGTCAGCTGCCAAACCAATCATCGACTCGCCCGCTCTGCCCCTCACAACTGACCAAAAGCTGTCATAGAATGGAAAATCAAACATGACCCACATACAGCTGAGGCCCAACCAAAGCGAACATCTATTGAAATGTTTTGAATGGGGCAAAGCAAAAATATGGTTAGGGCAAAACCCAAAAAAAATGAAGACAAAATAAGGGCAGCACATTGAGGCAGGCATGCTGTGAGTAGCAGTCAGTCAGTCACTCAGTCAATCACTCAATCAGCCACTCAGTCCCTTGCTCAGTAAGTTAGTCACTCAGCCACTCAATCAACTTCTCAGTCTGTCAGTCACTCAGTCAGTCCATCAGTCAGACAGTCACACCATCAGTCACTGAATAAGTCACTCAATCAGTCGCTCACTCAATCAATCAGTCATTTAATTAGTAACTCAGTCACTTACTCAGTTCGTCAATCGCTGAGTCAGTCATTCAATCAGTCAGCCACTCAATCACTCAGTCAGTCAATCACTCAGCTCGTCAATCACTCAGTCAGTCATTCAATCAGTCACCCATTCAATCACTCAGTCAGTCAGCCACTCAGTCAGTGAGTCATTCATTCAGCCACTCAGCAAGTCCTTTAGAATTAATTTCTGTAAATACATTTGCCACGTGATGATGCGCTGTAATTTTGGCTAATGCCTCAAATTGCCAACAAGCTTCAAGCTGATCACACACTCAAATTCCTCTCAAAGTCATTTTGAAGTAATGATATATGAATTATGTATATACGTGTGTCTATCTGCATTCGCACATTTACTTTGATTGATGCCTGCTCAGAGAAGACAAAGTCCAAGTCAAGTGAATTGTTTCAGCTATTTTTGTAGAGCAGACAGAAATATCTGTGACACTTGACATAATTCAGAATAAAACATGACGATAAAGATAAAAATATATCAGTTTGTGGTAACAAGACTTAAAGCATACTAAAGGAAATTTTGTGTTTTAGAGCTCTAAATTTTGGCTTTTTAAGGCTTTAATTTAATGCCAAAAATGTCATCATTTCACATTTTCAGTTGGATTTTCTTAAAATTCTTGAGAGACTGCTTCTCAGTTATGGTCGGTTTGTGATTGAAGCTTTGATTTACGTTCTATATAAAAGCGAAAAGGAAAACAAATCAGTTTTTACTGAGCTGACTTAAAGAAACATGTTTTAGTCTTGGAAGCTATAAAAGAAAACGTTCAAGACTTAAATTAATTAAGCTTAATTTATATAGCTTAATTTATATAGAATTACATATATTATAAATAAACTAAATCTGTATTTATATAATTTTGTATGTTATTATTATATTCTTTATTATATATATTAATTACCATAGCAAGATTTTTTTTATATATTTTATCCAATTTCCTTAACTGATTTGTATTTTATTTATTATTTTATTTTAATATTTGAACAAAATGAAAACAAAATTAAAAATATTTAATTTTAAACTGAATAAAAGTATTTAATAAAATTAATATTATTATGTGAATATTTATACATTTAATTTCCGTCTGTTTATGTATTCTCCATCTAGCCAGCCTCGCCTTTAATATGTGCTTAAAGTCCACATTCAGTTACCTGTTAAATAGTCTTTGAAGTAAATGCGATAAGACGCGCTGCGCTGTGCATAACAATTAGTTCGGAATTCGGACTCGAAGAGGCTGAGCAGGCTTTTTGCCAATCTGAATGGCAATTGGGCCATTTTAATTGACAATTTAATTGTTTGCGTCGGGACAGGCACAGAGAGGTAGGTTGGAGTGTATTATTTATTGCACGGCAGATGGCTACGAGCTATATGCAAATGATTCTCAACTGTTTGCATAACATAAAATGGCGCAGATGCTTATCCTGCTGATGATGATGATGATGGAGATGATGAAGGTGACAGACAATATCTACTGCACTGATCCAAAGAACTATTCGTTTTTATGCTGTCATATTTATTTAAACTTAATTTAAATTTGTTAAATTTACTAAGTAATTCTTTAGTTAATATTTCACAGAAACAATTTTACAGATTTTTTCCCTCCTTTGCTCACATAACAAAAAAAAAATTAATAAATCTGAAGTTCTTTCAGCTGTTCCCCCTGTTTTCCCTTAAGCAACAAATTCAATTACATAAATTTAATAAATATTTTAAACACTTTGATTTACACTTGAAAAAAGAAAGGAAACTCGAATAGTTATAAAAAATTGATTTTTTAATAACAAAATTCAGTGAATAAAGCAAAGGCAAATTTGTGAATCTGCAAATGTTGTAGTTGGAATTCATATTGAACTCTTCAAGTACTCGCCGTTTTACTGCACGGTGAATCATATGTGGTTTTCTCACAGTGTAGCACTCACCAGTATTGCCACATTTTGCGCGCATGATACGGCAGGTTGCAGAGCGCGAATGTCAGCACAAATATTATCAGCATGCGGACCACGCCTCTGCGTGCGCGTAGTACATTGCTCGATGAGTGTGACATATGTGCGGTTGCCACGCCCACACCGCCACCGCCGCCATTGCCCTGCCGCTGGTTGTGTGTGTGGGAGTGATGATAGAAGCTCGTTTTGCGACAAGCGCTCACAATGGGACGATCCGCCTCCAGCGAGACCTGCATAAGTAATCGAGGTGAAGTTTATGGGCATTAATCATACGAAAACGATTTTGTGCTGTAGAGCTTTGAGAGCAGTTCTCTCATTAATTATTTAAGCAAATACGAACCTTGCAATTATCAAGCTAAGTTGTTTCGTGTCGTGTTGTTTGTTGGTAGAGAATGCAAATCAAAGTTATTGCAGTGTTGAGTTAAGGGAAGGAAATAAGATAAAGAGAGAGGGAGAGACAATAGAATGAGTGGGAAAGATAGAGAGAGAGAGAGCGAGAGAAAGATATATAACACTTAAACATAAACTGAAATAGTAATAGAAAACTTTATAAAGAGGGAGAGTTTTAAAAGAAAATTTTTGTTTGTCAAGTTATTTTGTTAAGAGAGGCAGAGAGAGAGAGAGAGAGAATTTCCCTTTTCAACTCTCAATTATAGTCGTATATAATGTAATATTTATTACATAATTAATTACATTTAATATTAATATATTTTTATTTTTTTAATTTTAAATTATTATTTTTTTATTAGTTTTAAATTGTTATATAAGGCACTACTATTTCTATGAACAGCCGATGCACATCTCTAAGATCGTCGAAAACTAAATAATTTTGACCGAAAGTAATGGTAGTATTTTCTCAATTTTCTTCTTTGCACTCTTTTCCGACTTTACTATTTTTGTGAACACAACTGTACTTGATTTAAGTTAAGCTTAGTTGGCAATCATATTTTAACTTTAAAACATGCTTTAAAGGCAGCACATAATTGTTTTATGGATTCATTTTGCACGTATAATCATTATATCAGCCCCAATTTATGTCGGCTGCTAGGTCGGGCGCTCAATTGAGGCTAAGTAAGTGACATATTGATATATTGCGCATACGCCGCGTGGCACAGCAGCTGACTGCAATAACGCACATTTCAGTTGAACTTGCCATCGGCTTGGCTTAACTTGCCAGCCAGTCAACTAGCTGTCTCTGCATTAGTCTCTAATACGCTGTGACACCTGCTGCTGCAGGTAGTTGTGCAGACCAAATTGCCATTTCAACTGCAATTTCCACTTGCCTCTCGCTCAACTTCAACAAATATTAACTATTATAAGCAACTGCGAGCTACTTACACCTGCCAAACAGCCAGCACAGTTCACACCTTCACACAAAGTCTTAGAAAGTTAGGAAATGCGAATGCTTAAAATTTGTTGTTCAAATATTGTTTTACCTTACTTAAGCCGGGCAAAAGTTTGCGCTGAATTGAAAAGCTTTCATGTGCACTCTATATCAAGTTTTCAATTAATAAATATTGAATTTTACTCCACTCACATTTCATTTTACTTCTGATTAATGCTGCAAATAATTTCAACTGATACTTATATACGCATGTATAATTTGAATTGCCTCAACTCAAATTATTTAAGTCTTAATTACCTTTCGTATTTAATATGTTTGTAATTTGACACGAGCGCGCGACAACTGATTGTCAAAGCTAACAGAAATCACTCAACTCAAGTTACTTGCACGCTCTCATCAGCTCTCATTTGCGTAATCAGTCAAAGTATTAAACAGTGCTTAAAGTGTAGACGCTAGAAGCTTATGAGTGAGTATTAGCGAAATGCGCTCAACTCATCTTCCACTCCAATACACAGCTCACTTTTGATCAATCGTGTTTACGATCCAAGCTGTGTTCAGAGCAAATGGGTGAATGTAGAAAATATTCTAATCTTGCTAAAGCGCAAATCTAACGGAGCTAGTCTACGCTACGCCTATACTAATACATGTGTAACTTAGACACTCAACTGAAAAGACTCAACTTAACTGTAGGAGTATTTGTGGATTTTGTGCGCTCGCAAGCGTCTATGTGGAACGCCTCGGGTCAATTATTAGTAAAACACTCAATTCAACTTCCACAAAAGCACTCAATTCACTTATCGTTTACGATCCAAGCCGCACTCTATGCTTTCTGTGGAGCTTATCATTGTCGCTTATCTCTTATACTATGTTAAATTGAATTGTGCTTAATTTTGACATTATGTTAAAAGCTCTTCTATTTCGTACTCTTCAAACTGTAGCCGCGCGATTTTGTTGTGCACTTCTGAGCGCAATTCCCAGACCATTTTACTTATATATATATATATATATATATATATATATATATATATATATATATATATATATATAGATATATATAAGGATGTTTTTGCATAGAACTTGACATTGCTTTGAATGCTTAGACAGCTAGAGTGTAAAGCGAAACACCTGTGACAAGCTGTTGTTGTCGTTGTTGTGTTGTTGTAGTTGTTGCTGCTGAACTCACCTGGCTCTCGGTGATGCTGACGCCACGCTTTTCGTATTTACTGCTTTGTTTACGTGACAAGGACGTGGAGCTGCTGCCGGAAGCTAGCGACGAGGCTCCAGCTCCTGCTCCGGCTCCTCCAATGCCGCCTCCCGCTCCAGCTCCAGCTGCTCCTCCTGTCCCTGACGATGCTGGCAGCTGATGGAGTTGATGATGATGCGGATGGGTAGGTGGATGTGCGTGCTGATGATGATGATGATGATGATGATGGTACATGCTGTTGTGCAGGCTCATGCTATTCTCTGGACCAGCCTGATGCTGCTGCTGCTGATGCTGTTGCTGGTGTTGCGTCACATGCGGACTGAGACCACGTGAACTGCGCCACAAAGCGATGGCTATTTTGCTGTACAATACCTGTCAAAATAATTTATGGTTATTTTTATTGCAAGTATAGAGTAGGTGCTATAAACTTGTCGTCATAAGTGGGGGGCATGACTACATAACACCTCGGCATATTGGAACATACACTTAACTCACGAAAACTCAACATTCACGATACTTTTTGAGCAAACCTCGTATTTACATCTTCTTGGTAATCGCATAAATTTTGGTAGCTGATTAACTGATTAACTTTTTCTCATTTGCCATCTTACATCTGTCACATCTCATCTCTCATCTCTCAAATCTCTTCTCTCATCTGCTATAGTGCTTCAGGTATCTACTAGTTGGGCAGTCCCGACACTCAGACAACTCGTCATATTTCATATATATATATTCACAATCTGAAATTCCTCATCCAGCACTTACCGTCATGACCAGCAGTGGCATTACGTAGAGCAGCACAAAGTTAATCATGTCGAGCAATTTGGAATTGAACATTTCCCGATCCAGGACACAGATCTCCTCCTCCTGCCCATCCTCGGTGTGGATGTTCTTGATGGTCTTGCTGAAGACAAATTTAGGCGTTGAATAGACTGCCGACGTTATCCACACGGTGACAATGACCATCTGCAAAAGTAGATATTTTTACCAGGTTGTTACGTAAATGGGGCAAGTCGAAACACGCTAAGCAAATTTTTCACTAATTGTCAATTGTCACACACAGAGTTGAGTCAATGGGCATGTCTAAGCTCTACTGCCGTCTAATGGGGTCTATTAACATTAACAAAGCAACATTTGCCTAGACAATGCCAACGCGTTTTCTATGTATATCTATTCCTGGAACTTTCTTTATTAGATTAATTGGGTCAATAATTATGCCATTGATAAGCCTCACCCTGCCGTCGGCGAAGGCAAAACTTTTGCGTGACTAAAGAAAAAAGTTTTCTTTTTGGCCCATTAAAACATTAAACCTTTTCGGAAAGTTTCTTCCAGTCGCAGTTTAAGAAGTTTCATTAGCGCGTAATTTGCGGTCGAATTTCCTATTAAGGTGCAATCGAATTGAAACCTTTCCCATTCCAAAGCTATTCAAACTAAATTTTATTATTTGGTTTTATATTTCATTTATTCAATTTAATTAATTTTAATATTTATATAATATTTAATGTTTAATGTTCCCGTTTCCATTTCAATTTGCTTATGCCACAATCAGCAGGATGCACCAATGTGTATTTATAGCACTTTAGATAAACGACATCCGTTGGCATACGAGAGCAAACAAATCGCTTATCAATAAGCACAAACAAGTACAAGTGCTCTGATCGGGAGTGACCGACTTGGGGATACCCTAAACTCTGCGCAAGACTTAAATATGCATACTTTAACAGCATACATTAGGGTTTACTGTGGTAAGTTATTTATTTATTTATTTTCTAAATGGACTTTCTGAGCAATATAAATATATATACAATATACATATACCACAGTAAACCCTAATATATTTATATATATATATATATCTTTTATGTATACATTCTTCCGGTTTACTATATACACATCATGTTACTTTTAAGCGGATTTCCGCTGATTCCGTACTTAGTGCGACAATCGGCAATCGTTGAATGTGTTTTCGAGCTTGCAGCTTTTATTCGATTCGTAATTTGAGTTAGTTGAAGTTCAAGTGTCGCGCTCTAACCAGTGTCTATATAAGTCGGTGTCTATATATTTGATATGAAATATATAAGTGTGTTATTCGTTGTGTGCCTAGCTTGGCAAGTTTACCTGGCTAATTGTGATGGCTTTTGGGACTTAGAACTTCGTCCTATCTATAAACAGGCGGCGTCCACTGAAAAGGTTGTGGATGCTGCGCCAGACCTTACCGAAAACTATCCGACAATTTTGGATGCCAAAACGGACTTAAGTGAGACAGTTGGTAAGTTATATTCTACAACTTTATAATCTATAACTTGTTGACAGAAGCAGATATTTGCAAGTTCATAATGCATACAAATGCTTGATCAATACCAACAGCCGAAATATCCTTGTCTATCTGTGTGTCCATATATGACCATAATGACTTGAGTTTACTTCATTATCATTAATAACTGATCGACAAATCAACAAGCGATGATAATCAAAACCATCTAAGTGAAACTATAGTTATTTGTGCATATTTCGTTCATTAGCATATTAAGATCAACTGCTGAAAATTTCATCGAAATCCGTTGGGAAACTCAAAAGTTATTCAAGCAAACGTGTCATCCTAGTGCAGCCAGCGCCTTGAGCCAGGCCTTTGCCATCTGTGTGCACGCATACATAGGCACACATAGGCATAGAAGGTGAGCTGTCTGAAGGGCATTCTATAAATAGAATAACAACTGCGCGTTCGTTTTGTATTGGCAAATCTATAAGTAACGCCAAAGAAGCTAGTGCTATGGCTCGAGACGATGCCTGACATGCAGACGCGAGTTCAAGCCCAGCAGCAGGAGCAGAGATAATTTATTTAATTTCTGTTTTTAAGGTCAATATCTATAAACAATTGTATGCCAAAGTACATCGCTCTAATGCCCATATTACCATTACCAAATAAGTTGGAAGTTTTAAAACATTTTGTAAAACGTTTATGGATAAATGTAGTCCGAACGTCCGAATAAAGTGTCTAACAGATCAACTTTATCGATGTCTGTAATAATTATTGCAATACGACTATCGAAAATATTATCAGACTCGTTTGGTAAAGACTTTTTAGAAATAAGAGAGGATGTTAGTGTAGCTGCTGTTTAAACTATTTTCTGTTCCTTTTGAATATTTCAAAACAGATGTTGGCGAGGTTAGGTGCAAAACGAATGCCGAGAACGTGACGAAATTGGAGCGGCAGGTGGATGCGTTTAGGGCTAAGATTGTCGCCGATGCTAGCAAACTGAAGAAACTGAAAGAAATTGTTGACGTCTATGAGGCACAGATTGACAGCTATGTCGCCTCCCTGGCCGAGCAAACCGAGCAAATTGGGTATTTGAACAACACAATCGCATATTACAAGAGCAGCTGCACCAGTAAGGACAGTCAGATAACTGAGCTCCAGGTCAGAGCTGAGGCGGATGCGTTGAGGCTGAAGCAAAAAGAAGATCAAATTGCAGATTTCAAGGAAAAGCTCGTCAAAGCCGACGCATCCAGCTGCCTGGCCTATGGCAGCTCCACAGCCATCCAGATATTGAATTTGCCTGGGATCAGTCCGTTCCTGGCGCCCTGTGAGTCGCGCTACAAAGGCATAGGTTGGACGGTGATTCAGCGGCGTCTCGATGGCAGCGTCAACTTCAACAGGAATTGGAATGACTACAAAAATGGCTTTGGCAATTTAGATGGCGAATTTTTCATTGGCTTGGAAAAGCTGCACAGGATGACAGCAGCTCAGCCACACGAATTGTTTATATATGCGGAGACATTTGATCTGACTGGTAGAGATTATAAATTTTCACTATTTGCTATTGGAAGCGAAGAGGAAGATTACAAGCTAACTGTAAAGACAAATGACTACAATTATAATCAATATAATCCATTAATCAAAGTTAACGGACAAAAATTCAGTACATACGACCGTGATAATGACAATTTTTGGCTGAAAAACTGCGCCCAAGAGCTTAAGAGCGGTTGGTGGTTCAACTCTTGTAGAAATATTGACCAGTGAGTATGACCAACTAATCAATCAGTATAAACGTTCATATTTTCCCAATGACCCTGCAGATTTTCCAATCTTAATGGAGAATACGAACCACACGTAGACCGACGTGAAGTACAAAAGTTTCATGGCATTATATGGAATAATAATTACGGTTTGCATATAATGAAAACAGTTCAAATGATGATACGCCCCATCGAGGAATAAAGCAAAGAGGGTCTTTGCAAAACAGCATTTACTTATATTATTGTCTGAATGCGCAAAAATATATATATATATCGTCTAAAATTATGTAGGTTATATTATTATTATTATTATTATTATTATATTATATTATTATTATATATATCATTATATTATATTATATATATTTTAGTAAGTTTCGTTTATTTGTTTCGATTAAATTTATTCTTTTCACCTCATAGGCGAGTATAAATAATCGCTGACGTCATTTATATATTTAAATTAATTCAATTCGTATTAAACAGTGAACTAGACTGTCTCAAACCACGCCAATATGTCATTATCAAAAACTTACCCTTAAGCGTGCAGCTGTCAGAATTTGCTTGCACGTTATCGGATGGACAATGGCAAAGTAACGCTCCATGCAGATGACGACCAGAATAAAAATTGATGCCGTATAGCTGAGCGAGTGCACAAACTGGTACATGCGACAGAGGAACTCGCCGAAGACCCAGCTGAAAATAGTAAGAAAATAGATTGTATGCAAATTAGAATTAAGGTTTTATAGTTCAATTCGATGAATTAGTTTAATTACTGGTTTCATAGTCTGTTACATAATTGAGAAGAGAAAATAGTTTCATACGGACTCAATACTAAATAGTTACATAATTGGACTGAACTTATTCCTTAGAGTACAAGTTCATCTTAAAGTTTTATGCTGAACAAAAAAGGTTGAAGGGAAAATAATTCCATATAAATTCGACTAAATTCGATGGTTCCACAGGTGACCCGAACTTTCTGATTAGTTCACAAGTTCATTTTAATGTATGTATGTTCATTTAATGTGCGCAGAATAGAAGCTCTCTTTGTCAAACGAGTGGGCGGATCAGGTGGGTAGGTGGGCAGGCGAGACATATCAAATGTTATGACACGCCCACCGCAAACTAATGCCGCATTAAGGTGTCATTTGAGCACGTTGTGGCGAGAGCTTTTGCACTTTGCCATCATTTTTATATTTCTCTTATTGCATTAGGCGGCCTGAAATTGTAGCCTCGGGCTCATTGTGCCCATTGAGGATTAACACGTAATTCTATTTTGTGGAACAGCTTATCTGCAATAAGAGGAAAATTTCAGAATTTCTTCTACTTCTTCGCCTTCTTATATTTATATACATATATAAATATTTTATTTCTTTCTTGGCCAAAAGGCATTAAAAAATATTGGCAACTGGCTGGCATTCAGTGCTACAGGTGAAAAACATCAAATTGTTCAGCTACTTAGATATCCATTAAAACTGAAAGCTTTCGGAATGCAGTCCTCGAGCATGAGACATGCGAATGGCCATTAATCTGCTTGATTTTTCTTCTTTTTCACAGTCGAAGCAGAGCTCTTAAAAATACCTTTTTGATTTGTAAAAATAAGGCCTCTTGAAGGTATTCATTTTTCAAAGGGATGAATATTATGAGAAGTGATGAATCGTCTTTGGGCATTTGATTTATTCCCATAGAATGGTAATGAAAGAATCAATAGGTATGTCAGATATTTCGTATATTTAACCAGAGATCAAAACTAACTAACAAAAATATTTTAGAAAATATTTAGAAATCTTAAAAATAAATAGCCAATTAAATGTTTGTTTTATTTAAAAAAAAAAAATAAACAAATATATAACTGATTAAATTCTTAAATAAAATTAAAATGAAAAATATTTATAAATAAATATAATTTTTTTTTAATTTTTATTTTTCTAACAATTTAATCAGTCATATATTTAGTCAGTCATATATAATTTCGCAAATGAAACTAACTTATTAATTGTCCTTTTGTTTTTAATAATATTTAAAAATAATTTTTTTTTATATTTTTTTATTCAAAATTGTTATACCTAATTTTCAACAGACTTCGCACTAACCTGTCTATAAGGTAGATGGAGAGGTTCTGCATAACACAGAAGAGACCCACGCAGAAGTCGGCAAAGGCCAAGTTGGCCAAGAAAAAGTTGGTGATGGAGCGCAGACGACGCGATAACGTGACCACCAATATAACTAGTAGATTCCCTGGAAGAAGCAGAAAAGAGAAGAATTACAGTTATTGAGTCTTTGTGATTCTGTTGATTTGCAAATTAAAAAACATAACATAATTTTTGCCGCTTCTTTCACAGTTGAGCAAAAAGTCAACGCATAACTGGTGCAGTAACTTTTAGCAGCCATCGTACTCACACACATACATAATAATGAATGGCAACTTTTGTCGTAGTCCCTTGACGTCTGGTTTAATGTTGCGTTGAAAGTTTATTTTAATTAGGGCTTTCATTCATGCCACAACTCTACCCATGTGTCTGCTTGCCTCTCGCTCTCTCCCTGTCTGTTAGCCTTAATTAAATGCAAACCTTGCCAAGTGGATTTAACTGACAGCAGCAGCATCATCCAAGGGCCTATGATATGTGGCCAACAATTGAATAGAATTTACAGCACGCTAAAGTTAATTGTCACAGCTGTTCAAACTTTGTCAAGACTAAAGCTGAATTAGTGTTTAAAAATACAAGCTGTCAAATTTCAAATAATAATATCCACAGATAGCGCAACCTGTGTTCGTTGTCAATAATTTTTTTTTGAATAAATATGTGAGTTGCATTTGCGATGAGAAACAAACTCGAAGTATTGAGAAGCGTTTATCATTAACTTAAATGTCGTTAAAAAACGATTAAGGCATGAGTGATCCATATTTCGTATGAGCATAGTCAAGAAATATACTTCATTTAAGTTCTCATATTTTCGGTTCGATATCTTGATTTAGCGTAATCTTCAAATTAAAACACGATTAGCAGATAACCATTCATTCTACGCTTCTTTTATACATACAAAACTATTTTTGTATACAATTCTCTAACTAATATTATATATTCAAAATATAGTATATATCATATATATACTGAATAGACCTATCTATATATATCTAGTATTAATATTTATACTTCAAGTTTTACTAGACTTGCCTGTCAGTCGGTTCATCTGACCATCATCATCTCTCTTCTTATGGGAGGCATGGCAAATTGAAAATTGTTTTGTATATTACCTAGTAATTGCAACCGAAATCTCTATGAACTCGCAGAGATTGGCATTACCCAAAAATATTCAAAAAATATCAGCTCCAGAACTCCAATATTTTGCAATTGCCTTACTGATGGTTTATTGATCAAGCAAATATATATATATATATATATCTATAAATGAAAAGTCTGACTTATGATCACATCAAGACTAAAAAGTAGGATAATTAGGCTAAAAAGTCGTCTATATACATCAATTAAAATAAGCCTTTGAATCTAGTTTCATGGCTTTTATCCAGACTTATATGAATATATCCATATATATATATATATTTTCTTATATTTTTGAACAAATGAAATAAAGGCAAACATGAAAACTTTTGTTGTGCACATGTAGCAAACGGAACTCCGGCACGGCGTTTACAAGTCCGTACTCTACATTTGGATAGCCCGGCGAAGAGCGCGAAGGGCACTGCAAGGGTAGAGATGAATCAGCCTTGAGAACATTTTGTACGGGTTGTGCTACGCTCTGAGTTTTCGAATTGTTTGAAGTAATTAAAAAAGTTTCAGTTGAAAACATTTTATTTTCCATTCTTTTTTGCTTTTCTGCCTGCCATTTGCCAACAAATAATGAAACGAAAAAAATGTAAAATAATATATTTTGTCTCTGACTGTTGTTGGCCGTAATTCACATATTTAGCAAATATACATATATATATATTTGGGGTATAATTTATGAGCTTTTGGCTGAGCTCTAATTAATGTTTGCAGCGGTTGTTTCAACTAGTTGCAACTTGTACCAACAGTTTTACAATCTACAATGCGTGTTTATATTACACAATTTGAAACTATGCCAAATAGAAAGAGAAAGAAAGAGAGACAGAGCATAATTGATGTAATTCAGTTAAAATTTTTAAAGCATTTAGAGCCCAATACAAGCAATAGTCGCAGCTCGAATGCAACATTTTGTTATTGTACATTTAATTTGTTGCCTCTTTAAAGACCACAAAGCGAACTATAATCCATCTAAGTCCTTAACCACACACGGTTGCCAGCATATTGCAGTGGCCTTCGCCTTGGGTTTCTGTTTTCAGCTAACTCGTGGCACAATTCCAGGCGCAGGGATTGTATGTGCGTGTGTGTGGGTGTGTGCGTGCCAGTATAAATATATTTAAATGTATAATTGTAATAGAAACAGCTCAATTGAAAAGGATGTGAAGCATAGGAGAGAGTGAGAGAGAGAGAGAGAGAGAGAGAGAGAGGGAAGAAAAAAGAGAAAGACAGACAGTTGAAGAGGACAGAGAGAGCGAAGTGATTCAGATAAAGAGAGATTGCTAGCTATCTATTTTACTATGTAGAACAGTTCTTTATAAAAGAACAACGATTTGTAGATATTCAGACACATTTCAATTAATTGATTATCAGAAGATGCGATATCAGATAAAACATGTAAAAATGTTGCAGTCGACAACAAATCACTTCAGAGCTGAAAGGCTTCTAGGGTATGTTTCAGTGCAATCAAATGCATCCTGTGGTGTCCACTGTTAATATTATTTCTATTCACACTCTGACCTTGGACTGTTTAGTTTTATGGCAAATTGCGCATACGCCTCGTGTGACGGCACATAATGAATGATTGCATTAATTAGTCAATCGGGCCATTATGTGGATTCTGGCTTTAATTAGAGCGACATTCATTTCAATAGCTTAACAACAACAATTCTGTCAGGCAACGACAATTGCTTGTTGCAATCAATTATGTTGTTTCGGCTGCTTGGCGACGTTGTTTTTATATTTATTTTTGTTGCGTATTAAATGAATCGTGAGGTAGATGAGAAAGGCGCTTTGGAGTTGGCTAGAACATGCAAAGCATTTGGCCATAAAATGTGTCTGCTCCACAGTAGGTGTTGCTGTTGTTGTGTTCGTCTGGCCGAAGCGATGACACGACACTTTATTGCCTTCTGGCTAGTACAGAGACAATTTTAATATGCCTGGGTCTACTTGTGCGTGTGTGTGTGATGTTTAATTTGCCACTAATTGCTGCACTCCTGGACAGCAATTTGCAGCACTTGACGCTAGGACCAACAAAACGCTTCATTTAATTGCATTGCATTTGCTTTTAAGCTAATGCGAATTAGCTAAAGCCAATAATTTAGAGATTTTAGAAGACAGGCAATTCTAACAGTACCTATATATGACTTGAACAAATTATATTATTATATGCTAGAATTATAAATATAATAAATGAAATATAATATAAAATTTAAATACAATATAAAAATTATTAAAATATAAAATAAAATGAAATATTAAAATAAATAAAAAGAATATGTAAAATAAAATAAAAAAATAAAGTTTAAAAATAAGTAATAAATAAATGTTAAAAAATAAAAATAAATAAAATATGAAAAAAGAAGATATAAATATAAATTAAATATATAATAAAAACGAATAAAATATATATTTGATTTATGAAAATAAAATATAAAAATAAAAATAAATTTTTATTGTATGTAAAATATTTATTTGTATTTATTTATCAGTGAAATATCTTCAGAGCCCTGGTCTTAGTCATCTAAACATAACATTCAAAAATAGTGTAGGATTCAAGATTTTCATGAGATATCTCAACAAAAACATGAAGAAATATTTCTTAATATATGTCTAAATATATCTAAAATGTATACGGAATAACATATAAAAAGAAAGAAAATACGTAAGGTATTTTCATGTTTCTTTGCATAAACAGTTCATTGATTACAACATCAACAATTCTCTTTTTCGGTTAACTTTTGAGCTAAGAGAAACAATGGAAAATGGAAAAACCGACCACAAACTGAAAGTCGGTCAAGCGGTCAAGCCACAAAAGAGTGCTTCAGTCCTTAACCATATCTGAAGTAATTTTTTTTCTTCTTTTTGTTAGAGGACAGCTATGTGCTGCTGAGTAATTGGCAAGTGAGCAGTTAGCAGGGACACCCAGTTGAATAGAGAGAGATAAAGAGAGTGTGTGAGAGAGAGAGTGAGAGAAAGAGAGGCAGAGACGGAAGACAAAAGGAAACAAAAGCATAGCCAAAATAAGCAACTAAATGAATATATAACACAATGTGAGGTCTAGGATCGATGCCAACAGCACATACCAAAAGCCAATTTGCTTTTGCTGGCTTGGCAACAAAATTGTTGGCTAAGAAACCTTATTGAGCTGGGAGTTGAGCGCAGGTCAACTATGAATCAATTCCTATTTCTTTAGGTTTTTACTAGTTAAAAATGAAATAAGCTCTGGGAGGTTGGGCAAGAAGAGAAAAAGATAACAATGAATCAATTCAGCTTAACTGTAACTAGGCAGAACAGCTATAAGCTCAATTGAACTGGCTAATGAAATAAGCTGCTGAACTTGCTTGCTGTGAACTAACGAGATTAGTCACTCATGAACGATGCAGATAAGCGATGCCTGCCAAACTGTAGTCATGGCGATTCACGAATCATACTTTTCATTGAACTAATCAATAATCAACATGAACTAGCTGAACTAACAAATATCTGTCAGTGCTGCAAACACAGACATAGTTCAATCGAACCGAATGGCACTACTGAACTTCCTTGTCAAGCTGTCAGCTTAGATGCGTGGACTGTCACAGAGGATGCTTATGGATGAGGCATTTTCCTGAGCTCTACAGTTTCAGTTCATTGAGTATAGAGAGCAATATAAATTATTTATTATTTATTTATTTCAAGAAGAACGAAGTTCAGTGTAAAGTAATTTTAATGAAAATTGTTCATGAACTATAAGTTCCGTTTAGCTTGTGAACTATACGCTCCATGGAACTGATTTGATTCATCAAATATATAATTAGGAACTGCCAATTGTACTTACCGAAGAAGCAGCAGCAGAAGACAATCGTATAGAGCGTAATGAATATAATGCGCACATCGGTGCGATCGAATATATATTCGCTCGTATTTTCAACATCCTTCACTTCCTGTTTAGCTGCTTCAGTTAGTTCGCTCAAAACGAGAGCTGTGGTCACTGCTGCTGCTCCTACTGCTGTTGGTGTTGCTGCTGTTGCTAATGTGGCTGCTGTCTCATTAATAGATAATGCGATTTCAGTGACGGTCACATTGAGTGCCAGGCTCGAGTCATTGCCAGTCGCTGACAATGAGCAATCAACTAGGAGTATCAGCAGCAACAGCAGTGGCAGTGGCAACGCGCGTGGGTGTAGGTTGTCTGTTAGCAGTTGTTGTTGCTGCTGTTGTTGCTGTTGGCAATCTCGTAAGCCGGAAACGTTATAATTTGTAGTTGGAGCTGGGCTATTGCCGGCTTCATTCTCATCATTATCATCATAAGCCGCTGATATGTTTGTGCCGACAGTGTTGCGCAGTTGTTTATGTGCTCCTCTCTGCCCAGCTTCCGTTTCCGTTGCTGGCCGACGACGACGACGTTGACGCTGCCGCTGCCGCTGCCAGAAGGACGCTGCCGACGTCCATTGTCGGCTGTTAGCGCTCATAATGCTAATAATGCGTTGCAGATGCAGCTAAAAAGACAGACAGAGAGAGAGAGGGAGAGCGAGTGAGAGAGAGGGAGATACCAAATGAGTTTGAGCTGTAGATAGTTAAGTGGATGCACAGTTAGCTTTAATCAGCTATTGTTGTTGTTGTTGCTGTTGTTGTCGTCAAAACGCAACGACCTAAAACCACCAAAGCACTTATTGCTGATTAAAATTTACTGAAGCAAGTTGCGAAATTAACATTTTACACGAAATTTTAATATCAGCCTGCAGAACTTGTAGCTACTGAAAATTACGCATACGCCATGTTCAACAGCGCGTGCTATGAGCTGAGTTGCTATGCCTATGAGCTTGGCAAATGCCGCTCATGTTACTTTCTTTTATAATAATCTCATTAATGAGTACAATTAATGAAATGCACGAAGTGCTGCCACCCTGTAACTGTAATAATTTAAAATAAAAATATATATATACACAAAAATAAGTTCTAGAAGAAAAACTAATTGCAAAACCTAAAATACTCTACCTGAGGGTGACAGCGATTATCTAGAAAGAATCACAAAGTCTTCTGTATAAGTTTATAATATCTTGCCATATTCTACAATTAAATACAGGGTATACACGCAGCACATGCGCCGTCATTATATAGCCAAACAAGATGTAATGAAATTTGGTAACCAAGAATTAGATTAGGCTGTAGCAAATGGTTTTGATGTGCTGCATTTGAATGTGATGCCAGAACAGCTCTATTATAAGATATGAAAGGGTAGATTTGAGCTCATCTACATACGAATATATACAATATATAGTTCTATTCTAAAAATTATTAAGAATTAAGAATTTAACGTATATTCGATTGTCGGGCTCTAATTTTTAATCCATTCTGACGGCGCAGTTGCAGAGCAAGAAATATCTATAAAAACTTTTGGCCAAGTACAAGATAATCCTAAGAATTCATCACATAAAGTCCACATCGAAGCTATAAGAAAAACTAATTGCAAAACCTAAAATACTCTACCTGAGGGTGACAGCGATTATCTAGAAAGAATCACAAAGTCTTCTGTATAAGTTTATAATATCTTGCCATATTCTACAATTAAATACAGGGTATACACGCAGCACATGCGCCGTCATTATATAGCCAAACAAGATGTAATGAAATTTGGTAACCAAGAATTAGATTAGGCTGTAGCAAATGGTTTTGATGTGCTGCATTTGAATGTGATGCCAGAACAGCTCTATTATAAGATATGAAAGGGTAGATTTGAGCTCATCTACATACGAATATATACAATATATAGTTCTATTCTAAAAATTATTAAGAATTAAGAATTTAACGTATATTCGATTGTCGGGCTCTAATTTTTAATCCATTCTGACGGCGCAGTTGCAGAGCAAGAAATATCTATAAAAACTTTTGGTCAAGTACAAGATAATCCTAAGAATTCATCACATAAAGTCCACATCGAAGCTGGAAGCTGGTGTTTGAAGATTGGATAAAATCATTGGCACAAGTGTTAAGTATCTGATGGGAATTACTTTATAGAGCACAAAATATATATTCATGAATAAATAAATTTTTTTTCAACAGAAATTTTGCAATCTAGACTTTCTCTGTTGATTCTGAGTTTCGTCTTCGAAACCTTTTATTAATTTTTATTTGAAAGAGTTTAGGTGTTTTACTAATACAAGTAGCTCCATCTTTGAAGTTGTAACTTTGCTTTCAGTAATTCAAGGAACGTTCAAAGTCCCAAAGTTATTCAAGTTTTAAATCATACTCAATCCTGTTGAACTGTGTTTTACAATCACTTTGAACTACTTTTGAATTTTATCAACGGCTAATTAGGCTTCGGTATTAAATGTGTTCATAAAAATAAGACTCAACTGCTAAAAATTTTTTCGTTGTTTTACAGTCGCCGACATTGGACATTATTGTAAAAGTCCGACTGCTGGAGTACTGCGTGCTTGCAACAGGGCTTTAATTACTTGATAGCTATTTCCCTTGCTGCTTGCGAGTGTGTAAGCGCGCGTGTGAGTTTGTCTCCACATATGAGTACAAAATTAGACGAGTCCTTATTAATTAGAGCACGTACAAAAAGGAGGGACAAACACAGAGAAGTGGGCAATAATCAAAGCATTCTTGGCTGAGGGCCGACGAGGAACAGCCACGGCAATGCAACGGGGAGTTCGAGATTTTGGCTACCTGCACTTTATGCACTCGCATAATTAGCAACGAAACGTGTTGCATATTAAAAATAATGAGAATAATAAAAGCAGGGGGAGAGAGATCGAGAGAGAGAGACTGTGTAATATTGCTTACAATTATGCGTTCATACACATTATGGATACATTTTAAATATTTGTGGAATGCTTGCGGCATAAATGTTGCGGCAGCTACGAAATTATCAAAGCGCTTTTGCAGACCTAAATAAACACGAAGACAATCAAAACTTCTGTGCCAGGCTATGCGTTGCTATAGTCATTATACTCGGGCACTTGGTAACAAGAGTTTATTGGTTTCGAATCTTTGTTTGTCTTATCCGTTTTCGAAGCTAAAGACTAAAAATTTGTTATATAAAACTTGAGATTTCTTTTTGCAAATGGAAAAATAAACACGTATCAATGTTGCACTGACTGCATAATACTCGTTCACGATCTCAAAGCAGTTAAATTGCTAACTCTATCGAGTCAGCAGCTACACAACTTTTAAATGTTGAAATGTTGCTTGAATAGCTGCGAAATGATTTGCGCTTATACCTACAGACATCCAGAGATTCCACAGAACCAATATACTCTTTTCAAAGTGTGAACAAGTATAACAGCGACACTCTTTTGGCAAGTTCTGCAATAAAAAACTTGTTGAGCTCATTGTCTTCTGACTTAAGTGAAATGTATTCGACTTTCAAATTATTCGATGTGAACGAGTATTAAGGAGTCAGTTACGCTTCGAAACACGCTTTTTGCTCGTTTCTTTGGGCTTATCAGATCACAAGCGTTAAGCGGATAAATGTTTCAATTATGCTCATTATTAAAGTCAGTTTAATTAAAATGAACATTCCAGCTGGACAGACCAAGAGATGGAGAGACTACCAGAGTCAGAGAGGAAGAAAGAGAGAGATAGAGAGAGAGAAGACGTACACGAAAGAGACGGCGGAAAACTTATATTGCTGACAGAGTCACGATTCTCTACATTAAGTTTAATTGCGTTGAGCAGGAATACAGCAAAAAATACGAAGCAAATAAAAAATACCTGATTGCATTGCGATCCACGTGGCAGACAAGAAAACCTAAATAAATATCGGATGTGACTGTGATATGTCAAAGGTCACAGGCAAACTTGACGCTGACAAAAGGAAAAGATATTTTATTTAGTTCTTCAATATATTTACCAAAACAAAACCAATTTCAGAGTGCCACAAGTATTTGTAGTGTGTGAAAACATTTAGTTATCAATTAAGCTGCTGTCATGTAGAGGCAGCCGGTCAAAGGCATTTGAGCCACTTTCCAACTCGACTCAATAAAAACTCATGAATGTTATTCAAAAAAGTTTTTTCCTTTGTTTTTACTCAATTAAAGCCCAGGGAAAACAGTGCAAAAAACAACTTTGGGTAAACCCATTGGGTAAACGAAAACAAAACAATGGCCCGAAGTGGCAATCAAATACAGAATGAAGCGTCGCAAATAAACTTTCCAGCTTTACGCCCGCTTTTCTACCTACACTACACCACATCCCTACCTTACCCTTCGATTATCGTGCTGTGCACTTTGTCGGTAAAAAAAAAAGAAAAGTTTTCTGCACTTTGTCTGCGAATGAATAGCAGCAATAGCAGGATATGGGTCAAACAGCAAGAACTGCAATTAAAGGCAACACTTAATTGACTGAAATTATAATTGATGAGGCCGACAAAGAGAACTGCAGCCAACTAAACAAACAGCACTCGTATCGTAAAGGAAAATAAGTATAAGAGCTCTATATAATTCTAATATATGCTTTTTCTGGTTTAGTTAATATGTTTTATTATTATTATCAATCATTATCATCAATCATTATTAGGATTATCTTTAAAAATGTTAATTTCATTCGTTTACTCATCATTCATTGTCATTATCATTGTCATTGTCATTGTCATTGTCATTGTCATTGTCATTGTCATTGTCATTGTCATTGTCATTGTCATTGTCATTGTCATTGTCATTGTCATTGTCATTGTCATTGTCATTGTCATTGTCATTGTCATTGTCATTGTCATTGTCATTGTCATTGTCATTGTCATTGTCATTGTCATTGTCATTGTCATTGTCATTGTCATTGTCATTGTCATTGTCATTGTCATTGTCATTGTCATTGTCATTGTCATTGTCATTGTCATTGTCATTGTCATTGTCATTGTCATTGTCATTGTCATTGTCATTGTCATTGTCATTGTCATTGTCATTGTCATTGTCATTGTCATTGTCATTGTCATTGTCATTGTCATTGTCATTGTCATTGTCATTGTCATTGTCATTGTCATTGTCATTGTCATTGTCATTGTCATTGTCATTGTCATTGTCATTGTCATTGTCATTGTCATTGTCATTGTCATTGTCATTGTCATTGTCATTGTCATTGTCATTGTCATTGTCATTGTCATTGTCATTGTCATTGTCATTGTCATTGTCATTGTCATTGTCATTGTCATTGTCATTGTCATTGTCATTGTCATTGTCATTGTCATTGTCATTGTCATTGTCATTGTCATTGTCATTGTCATTGTCATTGTCATTGTCATTGTCATTGTCATTGTCATTGTCATTGTCATTGTCATTGTCATTGTCATTGTCATTGTCATTGTCATTGTCATTGTCATTGTCATTGTCATTGTCATTGTCATTGTCATTGTCATTGTCATTGACATTGTCATTGTCATTGTCATTGTCATTGTCACTGACATTGTCATTGTCATTGTCATTGTCATTGTCATTTTTTAATGTGAATGGAATATTTTAATTTGAGTTGATAGACCAATTAAATGCATCATTCCAAGCGTTTGTTAACAGCATTAAGCGATTGAATATGGGAAGCACGGATTAGTACAATTTTGCAAGTGTATAAATATTTAAATGCCATTTGGTAATTTTGCCTTTGAGTAGTAGACAAAGCCCAGCTCTGGCGCAATGGGATTTTGTAGACTAGACAGATCTCATTGAAATATAATCCGATTAGCTGCCATATTTGACTGAATGGAGCAGAGAGCTGTGTGTGTATCGTGTTTCATGCTCATTGTTTGCCTCTAGCCAAAGATGAGGATTACAACATGCTGGTAGCCTGATATCTTTACTAGCATACGCAGCTGCCATTGGCATATAATAAGCATTTCGATACCGAAATGCTGCAGTTTGTTCATCAATGTTTGGCTTAAGCTCAGGCGACACGTTCGCCCTTTAACAAACAGTCCCCAGCAAACTGCAAAACTGTCAACTAATGTCAAATGCAGGTGCACATCGACATCGAGGTGCAAGGCAGGCGACTCGACTCGACCCAGCTACTTGCTGCGACAGTTGTTTAGGCTTAGCCAAGAGTCACGACTGCAGCTGACTATGGCAGGCATCGGGATTAGTTTGCCTCTAAGTGATATTACATGCTACTTGAGCGCACATTTTCACGCCAGGTGTGTGTAACAAGTGCACACACAAACACACTGAAAAATACATTCAACAGCCTAGTGAAATTTGCTGCACACAAGTTACTGCAACTAGCTGCTTGCCACATGCAACTTGTTATGCAACAGCACACAGCGCAGTAGCGAAGAGCCAACAAACACTTTACACGCTTCAGACTTGGTATCAAGAGTCGCATAAAATATATATGGGCTATATATATATATATATATATATATATATATATATATATATATATATATATATATATATATATATATATATATATATATATATATATACTTTTTTTAAATTTGGATAAGCTTTTCAAGAGTTATGTAAACATGTAACTTGTAGAATGGATACACCGAAATGACCTATAAATTAGATTAGACTCTGTTATTCAAAATAAAATATATATATATTTTTTATTTAAATTATTAAATTTTTCTTTTATAGACTTTTTTAAAATATTTTTATTTTTTTTTTTTAACGCACAACTTATTGAACATGAAATAGGCATTTAAATTTGAATAATCTCTGCTGGGCCATTGTGAAATTTACAAAAGCAATGAATGGTTTAACATAGTTTTCAAAAACCTATATATATATATATGTATTTAATTATTTTTTCCAACATTTTAGTGTACGGAATCATAAAAAATTTAGTAATTCAAAAAAATACACCAAATGCCTGCCAATTTGCAGCTTAATTGTGAGTTCGTATGCAAATTGCAGTGCTGCGTGATAGAAAAACAGAAAACACACCAAAAAAAGGCGAACGCCGGGGCAATGTGTGGAAAATGGCATGAAGGAATTTTCGATAGATACAAAAATAGATACTCTTCCCATTTGTTGCAGTGAAAATAATGCAATGTAAAAAATATTGCCTTTTTTCTAGCTAGTGAATAAATGTATTCAAATAATTATTTTATTTTCTGGTTAAAGCTTATATTATTTTTTAATATAAAATGAAATCTTAATTATTATTTTTTATTTAATTTATTTATAATTTTATATTAACTCGACCAAAAAAAAAAATAATAAGCAAAATTTATAAAAAATTTTAGGTATAAATTTTATTTGATTTTATAGTGCCTGTGTAGATCGACTCTCAATATATTAATTTGCATATTTTTTGTTACGTCAGCTCGCAACAATTTTTTCTGCTTGCTTTACGCATTTCGATTTAAATGATTTTTATTAAATTTTTTGTTTGCATACATGATTCTTTTATGTGATTTTTAACTTTGATTGTTTTGAGTGTTGAAGTGTGGTTCTTTATGTTCTTTATTGTACATTCTTAATTGTTGTATTTATTTGTTTACTAGTAAATGTCTATTGTAGAAAATTAAAAACTGTATTTTTAAAAAATATAATGCTGAGGTAATTTAATGTTAGATATGATTTAAAATATTTGTGTGTCTATGCGAACTTCAGCTAGTAATTATTGATATCATATAATATCTGTATATCATACTAGATCAATTACTTTTGCTAAATGCAAGAACGTGAAACTTTACTTAATTCCCCGAGTCGCAGCAGAAAACATTTCCAGTTGTGTGTGACAGCAACAATTGGTAAATTGCGCGATACTATACAATCTTAGTGAATTTGCTAAGTGGTAAGTCCTGGTGACTTAATTCCGCCAAAGTTGGTTATACACAGAGGGATGCCTCAAGGATGCCAGTGACAGGCGCTCGAGCTGCAGTCTAAGCACCTGGCTTAACAAAATAGTTGGTCTGCGAGCCTCGTTGGAAATGACAACGACGACGGCGTCGACGACTTCCGCAAAGGATATTTAGGTTGACTCTTTAATGAGCCAAGCCGAGGGGGAGACAGCAGGGATTGCCAGGATTTCACATTCAAGTCTTAATGTCTGGCAACTAAGCTGTTTGGCAAATGAAGGCTGACATTTGCCAGCGTTAAACCAGCCAAATTGATTTTCCTCATACTGATTTAATTAAAAGCCAACTGCAAGTGCAATGAAATTTCCACCCAACGCCGCCCTCAAGCCTCTCAGGCGACTACAATAAGTCAAGCGAATGCAAAGCTTAAGAAGTGCTCTACTAGGGGCTAGGGTATTACGAGGGGCAGGGGTAAATTTTCGACTATAACAAAAGACAAGCAACGACAATAGAGCAAAAAGTTGAATGCACAGTTAGTTACACTGTCAAAAATGTTGGCTTTAAATTAAGTGAGTTGCACAACATTTTGCTGTATGTGTACAGTGAAGGCACGATAAAAGATATTTTCAATCACTTTTCAGTGCAAAATTAAGGTAGAAAAAATATTTTGTAGTCAAGCTGAATACGCTTGGATTATAGTTAAATTTTATTTCCATCCTAGTCTTTGCTTCTTACTAATTGCCTGCTCGTGTTGGAAAATAATATTATTTAAATTACAATTTTCACTTGGCCAATATTCACTGTAATTTTCGTTGACTTTTAATGCACGAAAATCACGCAAAAAGCTGCAAACCAAATGGCGAACAACTTGTGCAATTTTCTTTTTGGCGATAACAACAAAAACAACAAAAACTCATTACAAATTGTAACAAAATGGTTGTTGTTGTTGTTGCTGCTGGTTGTTGTGGCACCCAGTTGGCGGTGCCACAGTTGCTAGACATCCCCGCCTAACCTACATACGCTACATGTGGCTCTTTCGCTCGCCATGTTTGCGTAAATTGTGCTGAAGTACGGACATTAAGTGGTAATTGAGTGTTCTCTGTGCGCATCATGTGAAATATGTTGTGCTCCCAAAAAAAAATAACTGAAAAGTGTTTTAGATGAGCGAGTCCGATTACGAGATACTCTGTAATAGCTGAAATACATGCTGGATATGTTGCAGTGATGTCATCTTTAACCAGAGCCTACGCTTAAAGCATTCTTAAAAATTTTCCTGAAATTTTGTATGGTGTCATCCGAACCCAAAGTCCTCTGAGAATGAAGAGGAGTATATTCAGACTTATTATCTATTCTACGCCCAAGCTTTGCACATCTGTTGCTTTCTAGCGAGTTCTAAGAGTAAGTAGTCGATCTTATACATTTTACAGCATATATATTGAGTCATTGAAAAAAACATCTAAACTAAAATGTTGATACGTTCCAAATTATTTACACAAATTTGAAGTGTCTAAATTATATAGTTTTCGAGATTAAAGCACAAACAAAGACTTACATGCCGAGCTCCATTTAGTTTGAGCTTCTAATGCCTATTTCACCTTCTTTTGTAACATAAATTTATTTAAGGCTAACATACCCTATTTACAAACTTTCAAGGAGTGCAAGGCTGGAAAAAAACGAGAAATGGAAACACGGGCACAGACACAGAGTTGTGTGAGCCAAAATGCAGCTTCAGACTGCAATGTGGGTGCGTTGCGTTCGCGGCGGCTCGTCACGATAACTTTGATTTATGTTGGCATGAGAGGACGGGTTTTTGCTTCTTTTTGGCTGTGTAGCCAAAATGTAAAGCAATTGCTGCTAGCCAAAAAGGATTGCCATTTATTTGTTTCAGCCAACATCTGGCTGCGCATCTAACCAAATGAACTCTAAATCATTTCATATGATTCGATTTGAGAAAAACACCAAATGCTGGGAAACAGAAATTGGTCACAGCAATACGAGTAAATTTCGATAAATAACTCTATTTATAGTAGCTACGAATCTTTTGGTAATCAAAATTTCATTTTGGTTATTGAGTTCATTTTTTTTTCAAGATTATTTCAATTTTTTTTGTCATAAAATTTTTTATTTTTTTCATGCTGTAAATGCATTTGAAAGTTCCCATTTAATTGAAGGTTTTTTTTTATTTTATTATTTAATTGCAGATATGAGTTCAGCTGAGCGCTTTTTTTAAATATGCGCAATTTTTTAAAGTTTTTTGTCGTATTTCAGTTGCGTATACAAAGAAAATAGCTCAAAGCATTTAAATAACATCTGCCCAACTATAAATATTCCACATATTTTTAATTTTATTTGCTTTAATTAAAATAAATATGAATAAGTGCGGACATAAATTTAAATGAAAAATACAGTGGATAACATCTGATGCAGAAATTTTCAATTTATGAAAAAAAAAACATTTTGAACATATTTTTCAGATCATTACAAATAGTAAAAGAAACTTGACTATATTTTCTCGACATTTTTTGATGTGGTACATCAAAATCTTATGCATTTTCTGTTACATTTCAACAACTGTCATATTCAGATACAACTTTTGCAGTTACTGCATCATAAAGCTCTACTTTTTCGTTCAAGAAATTTTTCCAATCATTTTAATTGCCCTTGAGACATCGTTTGAGAAAGACACTTCCCATGAGCAATGCATATTTAACAGAATTCGACAGGGAGTGAGAGGGGCAAACTTTGTTCGGCCAACCAAAAATATCTCTGTGAACAATAAATATTTTTAAAATATATACAAAAATTATTGGGGAATGCACGCTGTATTTTAAGTTGACTATAACTGTGTCAGTGCAAACATTATAGGAAAATAAAGGAGTCCAATAATTGTTTGTTCATTTACATAACAAATTATTAAAGTTGCAGTTAGAGACTAATTTCAGAAAACAGAGTTTTAGATATCAGATTTCGGACTTAGCACTTTGAGGACTTTCAAAACCGAATGAACCTATTTCTATTCAGAGACTTCATTCTAGACCAGTTTCATTTACATTTTCTATTCACATGTTATATTTATAGATCTAATTGATAGCTTATGTTCATGTATTACAAATATGTTGGCTCTTACTCCACTTAGCATAAACCTATTTATACCTGTGCTAGGGCTATAAGAATATATGCATATATGTATTTTTAAATGAATTCGTCGCTTCAGGTTGCGTTTCAACCTTCGACCTTGTGTCCACGCCAAATAAATGCAAGAAGCAGCAGCAGAAGTTGTGAAGTTGGCAACTTGGTTTGTGGCAATACAATGCGTTGCATGTTGCATGCGCGAGAGCCGTCGCCAGTGCCATTGCCATTGGATGCCAATTTATCCAGAGTAACTTGGCCAACAAATTGCCAAGCCGGCCAGGGCGGCCAATTTGTGCAATTCGAATTGCAAAACGCCAGCGGCGAATATGAAAAGCGTGGTTCGTGTTGCATATTTATGGCCATCAATGCAATTTATATGGCTCAAATAGCTAGCGGCAATTGGCCAAAACGTCTTTAACGACATTTCGTACATCTTTTGCCTTTGCTCATTGTTTAAAGGTCATGATAACCTTTAGTCGCAGTTTGAATTATTTTATTTCTCTACTTTTATTTCGGTGGCAATTTCATTATTTTTTAAAAACAGTAATTAAATAAAAATAAAATTAAATATAAATAAAAAAATTAATTTTATTTAATTTATATATTTTTTAATTTTTGTAAAGTTATAATTTTATAATATTTTGTTTTGTTTTATTGAATTTTATTATATTTCTTAAGGTTATAATTTTGATGTATATTTATTTTATTTTATTATAATTTTTTTAAGTTTAAATTAATTATGCTTTTAATTTTCATTTTGTATTATATTGATTTTACTATTATAAGTTTCTTTTTTATATATTTTATAATATATTAATGTTAATTTATTACGCACACACCACATATATAAGATTAAATATATGCCTAAAGGACAGAGCTAATTACTGCACATATATTATATATTCATTAAATATTCAGTGCTGTGTATTAAATCATTTAAATAAGATTCAAATAGATTCAATTTAAAGGGAGGATACTTGAGGACAATTTCAAGCAGCGAGCAAAGGATTCAATTCCATTACGAGCGAGCGCTGCAAAGTAGGCAACACTTTTTGGGCATTTTGTTTTATAGAGATTTATGGCTTAGTTTATTGCACATGGGCCACTCGGTGCATTTCCCTGGCACATGTGCCCGAAAATAGAGTCTCAAACAAAAGGATATGTGCATTCGGAATTTATTTCTATGCTATTCGAATGATAAATGTCTCAGCAAAACTTAAGATTTATGCTGAGGTTCAACTCTCTAGGTCAGAGGCGACCGACCCAAAAACACTCAGCAGCGTGTGCCACTCGACCCAAGGGCTACATTTTAATTATCGAGTGCCGAGGGCAATGTCATGACCCACACACACCCACCACCGCACACTCCCGACAACCCCCACACACACACACACACTCAACAGGCTGAGATTGTGGCTTGGCCCTGCCCTTGCCTTAGGACTATCCGACAATTGCTGACATTCGCCTTGTCCTTTTGTTTACGCAAATAACGCCAAGTGGCAGATGTCTAGCTTTATTGTTATTGTTATAATTATTATTGTTGTTGCAGTTGTTGTTGTTGCAATTGTTGCTTTTGCTGTCTCAGTTTTGTGGTCTTTGAAAATTTTCACTTGAATTGCAATTTAATTGCTGTGGTTTCTTGCCAACGCAATTGCTGTCAATTTCTACTCACATATGCGAGTGAGTTTGGGTGCTTTAATAGTTAAGCGGACAGCACAATCCTTATGCAATTTAATTTCATTTCATTTACATTTCTTCTGTTTCGCTAACTACCCACCAAATTATCTCACACCTCCTCAGCCTACTCCCCTCCTGCTATCGCACACTCATTTTTTGTCGCAATGCCATTTTTATTATTAATTAGATGTCATTTTTTATCTCTCAATCTCTTTTTGACTCTCTGAAACTCTCTCTCTCTCTCTTCCTTTCTACTTCATTATCTGTCTAGCAATATATTTTTTTCTTTCTCACTATCTGACTAGAAATATATCTATCTATCGCTTTCATTATTTAGCTAACTACCATCTCTTGCTTTCGCTAATTGCCTTACAGTCGCTCTCCGTCTCTTGCTTTATCACTCTTTATCTGATAATCTCTCTCTCACACACTCACCCGTTCTGTCTGTCACTTACTCTGTGCTTTCTTTGACACTCTCTCTCAGTCTGCTAGCCAGCCATTCATTTTCCTTTGTTTTTTCTCTCTCTCACTCTGTGTCTAGCCCTCATACACTTTCTATGTTTATGACATATTATTGAAGCTTATTTGTCAACTTTCACATTTACCTAATTACTCCATAGAGACAGAAGTACAAGCACTGCAACGTTAAGCATGCTAAAATCAGCTTATAATAATTAGTTTCACTTAAGAACTGAAGTTCCATTGTCAACCTTTAATGTTCTTGCTAGACTATCAAAGGGAATTATATTGTAAATTGCTTCTTCTGATACTTCTACTCTTTTGGATCTTTCAATGCCTGGCAGAAATTTAAAGGCTACACACGAAACGCAAGTTAAATTAGCGCTAGATTCGATATTTTCTTGGCCAAGTTCAAGTATTCTGTTCGTGTTGCTCTGGACGCTGGCCAACTATTGGCCATTGTCTAGCATATTAATAGGCTGGTTGTTCTTGATGTTGTTGTTGCTGTTGTTGGCTATTGTTTGAAATATGAAGCTCATTAATTAGAGGCAGTGGCTTTGGTCGCCGGGACCTTGGGGATTTTTTCCTTAAAGCCCATTAATCAAGCCCAGCCAAGCCAAGTTGAGTTAAGGTTTTCATTCAACGCTCGACTGGAAATTACAATATAATTATCACGACAATGATAATCAAAAGAAGATGTGGCGCCTTGACTCAAGCAAAAATTAATCAAATACTAAAAACGGAAAGAAACAAGGCAATATAAAAATAATAATCAATTGCTGGACAATTCATTATGCTGCGAGGCGTCTGCAGCTTGGCAAACTAAACGAACTTTGACGAGACGAAAGACATAAAATCCATAACAAAGGCGTTGCCACACACGCACATACAGCCACACAGACACACACACACAAGATGAGGCGAGAGTGTGTTGTGCTTGGTGTTGTCTTTTGGCGCTAATCAAATTGCAAATTGTCGCACATTAATGCTCCAACAATTTGCACAAAGACAATAAAGTCACGCATACGCCCCGTGAACCCACAAAGATCCCCGACTCAAGATGAGATTGTAATACATATGCATATATACTGTATACTCTATACATAAGCACATAAAGATATGTCTGTTGTGGCGCTGATAAGCGCCAAATGTGATTGACAAGGATATTACGTACAAGTTTTTCTTTTGCCCAAATGTCCTCGGCTTTTATATTGACAATATCCATGTCCGCCTCCCTCTCTGTGTTTCTGTCTCTCTCGTATAAATGTGCCCATTTAACATTATATCCACGTCAAGTTTTCACGCTCCATTTGAGCTGTCGTTAGAGTAAGCCCTCTTGTCTTTTCTCCCTTATTCAATTAGTTTACGCTTAACACTTTTCAACTGATATGCCGCAGGCCATAAGAGAAGGCTTTGCTAGTCTAAATACCCTTTAATTATATTTGCTGCTGATATTTAAAGTCTTTTTTTTTCATAAACCATTTCACTTTCTCTTAAGCTGGACATTTAGCTTTATTTCTTTGACGAATTTGTTTACCCATTTGGACTTCTATAAGTAGAAAAAGCAATTATCTATATATGAAGTATAGATCCTTAACTAAAGAAGACAGAAGATTAGCTCAGCTTTCATCTTATCTTCTATATCTTTAGAACAGGATCTTCTACTTCCATTCCATCTTTTTATATATTTCGAGCATATTTCATCACATTTAATCTCTTTATTTTAAGTTTTGTACATTTTTTCTATATCTACATCTTTGACTTACTTCCAACTGTCTTTTGCATTCTTTTTATTTATCAGCAACCACATTGATATCTAAGCTAAAGAGTGTATATAACAGCTTCCTCGCCCTCCTAACACTCACGCCCTTATGACGCGCCCTTAGTACATTCACGTGCAGGGTAACATTGCGTCAATCATTTCAGCAATTTTGCACCTGTCAAAAGCAGATCTGTTTTCTGTGCTTAGCCAGCCGCTTCCACATACATCCCCCACCTTCCCCCTTGTCCACTGCATCTCTTCCTCTTTGCTATTTACCATTTTGTGTTCACACAGCTATCTCGCCAACATAATCATTTGTCCTTGGGGCATATCCTTTGGCCGTCACCTTTAACGCACACACGCACACGCATACATACAGATTCCTATTCATATTCATATAGAGTGTATGTATTTTGTCTATATGGCAAAAAGCTTAGCGCCATCTTTTGGGAATTTCTGCTAAACTCTGGGTAATACTTCAACGAGCGCAAATTGATTTTGTTTATGTGTATATATATGTATATACGTGTATAAGAAAATATATATTTTTGTTGTTATTTTTTGCACCTTGGCATTAAATTAAATTTATGCACTCGAGTCTTTTAGCCACAGCGGAAAATGTGATTTACCCGCTGCTTTTATGATGGCTACTTTGTTTTTATATGCTTGTTCAGGCAGTGAAAAGGGTAGATTGGTTGTCTGTCTATGTGAATTCTTATTATTTGAACCATTGTTCAGCTGCTTGATCGATCGTAGCAACGGCTAATCTAAAATTGTTTACATAAATCAAACTTTTTTCGTAACTCGAGCGAGTATCATGCAGTCGTTGCTTATTTCACTTGTTTTTTCTTCGCTTTTGCTTATTGTAGCTAAGCTAAATTTATGAGCTTGTATAAGAGCCACGGAATTTATAGCCCAACATTTATCTTCTTTGGCAGGTACTGAAAGAGACAGAAAGAAAGAGAGAAAGGCAAACAAAGAGAGACAGAGAGAGAGAGAGAAAGAGAGAAAGATACCCAAACAATTTGGCAGCTGACAAACCTGTGCAGTCTGTTAGCAAAAGCAATTTGAAAGTTTTATGAAATCGCTTCAATTTTTTGTGCTCTCACACTTGAAAGTTTTGAGCATAATTTAGATTAACATAGTTCAGTTAATCATCAGAGCAGAGAATGCTTCAAAGTTATCTCAAACCCAACATAAATATTCTAATTAGTTTTTCGTCCTTTGATCTAATAGAGTGTAGCCTGGCGAAAACATTTCCAAAATTCCAGAGCATACGAAAGTTCATTAAACGCGGACGAAAAATATGTTGTCGAAACGTTTAGCTCGCTTAATTATCCTACTTTATTATATATTTAGGATATTTCGAATTAACGATCGAATTACGTTCAAGTGGCTCAAGTGGACGAGCTGTCTGTGAGTCTGTCAGATTAGTAATGACAGCAAATCATTTAATTGGCTATTTAGGATTTATTATTAGGCTGGAGCCTAATGACTCAGCCATAAACTCCATTTAATGAATCATTGACAATAAATGTTTATGCTTATGATATATAGAAATGCAAAAGTTGTAAAAGTTAAAGTCATTAAAGCAAGTAGTGCTAAAGCCATATAACAAATATACTCTAAGTCCATTGCAAACGGAAAAATTGATGTAACAGTCAGAAGAACGCGTGGCTGACTGCAAATAGTATATATATGCTCGATCAGGATGACGAGCTGAGTCGATCTAGACTAGACATTTTGAGTGTATTTCATTTTTAGCGATGTCTATTTACTATCGATAAATATCGATCATTTGATTTGGGCTTTTGAGGCATACTTTGAATACTAGAAAAGCCAGAGGTATTACATATTACTATTACTACCCTCTTCTTTTGAATTTCTCTCCTTTTGTCTTTATTGTTCGAATCACTTTTTAATTGAATTTCATAATTTTCATTTATCAATTTTGAGCTGCTTTATTATTTGGCTCAAGAGTGTGCCAAGAAAGGAAGAAGAGGAACAACAATTGTGAGTTATTCAGTCGACCATGAGCGCTGCCAACGTTACCCACAATTACGCCAATTTTATTGCCAAGCTTTGCTTGGCCTGAAGCGTGTGCAAATGTATGTGGGTGTCTTCCGTTTCCGGTTGCCAACATTTTCTGTTGCTATCTTTTTGGGCAATACAAACGCTGACTTTGGCATTAAGTGCTACTAACACTAGCCACAAAATGCACACACACACAAACACCCGCAGAGACACATACACAGAAATAAACACACACGCACACACACATTCGTACATACAAGCAGACACACATATATAGCCAATAATCTGTGCACACTCGTTTGGAAATATTTTTATAGCTAAGAAAAAGAGAGAAAAAATATATCTAGAGAGAAAGATATATATCTGTCACTATCTCTAAATATATGTATATATAGAGATATACTGACAACAAGACAGAAAGAGTGAGAGCGGGAATGTCTCTCTTGTCCTCAATAAGTATCTATATTCATAAACAAATATAATGATAAATAATACAGTACTAGATAATATACAACATCTACTTTAAAGCCGGGTATATTTTAGTGTGCCCTTCCGACTGGCAAACTTTTATTCAACTGATTCTTCGTATGGCTTGCAAATATTTGCAAAGTACACTTAAGCTAAATTACTTAATTTTTCATATATATGCTGTATATAAACGTTTTAGTCAGTTTAGTAAAATGCTGTAAAATTCAACAAAATTCTTGAGACTCGTCTCACTTGAGAGGCATTAACTTTTGTCCACATTAAGTAAGCAAATTGTTTTCACTGAAAACCTGAACTGAACACAAGTCCTATCTATTTATCTATATATACATTTCCCAGTTGTTCTATTGAATTTTGACATTCAACAAAGTTGAAAATTTATTTTCGTTTTGCCATTTGCACTTTTGTCAATTTTTGTGTTTGCAAAAATCCAATTTACATTCAGGTAAACCATTGGCAATTGGCCATTGGAATTCATAGAATTTCGCAACGTAAATGTGTTTTTATCTTCCCTAAAAACTTTCTATTTCCTTTTTTCCTTAATTCCAATTGGAAAAGCATTTGATTTGCTGTCAGTTTGACTGCCCAGTCAATTATTGGACTGAATCTATTGAATTGTTTTGGTTTTGGTTCTGCTTCTGGTTTTATCTCTTCGGTTAGGCAAAATGAATTGAAATTGATTGCCTGTGAGGAGGAGCCTTGCACCTGATTGTTTTCGGCTGCTATGAAGTACAGCAGTCCACAATTTGCGTTTAGAAGTGAAATCTATTTTCAAGTAGTTGATTCTGAATACAATTTTTAGAAAACTTATAGAATTTTTTTTTTATAAATAAATATAGCTAAACCAGCTTTTAGAATTTGAACTTATATTAGAATAAATTTTAACTTTAGGATATTTTGGAAAAATTTCAAAAAGTTATGGATTTTCTTTACTTGCTTCTAAGAACACGTTAAGGCCTCATTTAAACTTAATAAATGTTTTAAAATATGTTTAGGAATTTTAAAAAAATATTTATAAAACTTGTTTCCAAAACTATTTAAATATTTACAAATATAATAAATAAAATTCTATGTGGTTTTTCATTTATTAACCCATACAAATCACGCAAAAAAAGTAAAACTTCTTTATAAAATATATATTTAAATGCAAGAAAAACTATCTTAAGAATTACAGTTTAAATACAAGTCTCATTTCTATAAAAACTACAGCGCAAGAATTCGGTTCTTAAATCCACAAAAACAAATAAAACTTGTAAAAACATTTATAACTCGCTTTGTAGCTGTCTCGTTACGTCGTCTACTTAATGTTCTTTTGGCAACAACTAAGAAAATGGGTAAGAAAGCTCGTTACTGTTGCCACGAGTCGCGAATTGCGTCATAATGCTGTGCGACTTAGCCAACCCGGAAATTGTTTTGACGTTTGTTGTGGTTGATAAACCAGCTGATTTGCCATATCCGCCTTGCCACAGACCACGACCCGCCGTCCGCCAACTAGTTGTTGTCTAACTTTGTTATTCCCGCTGACTTCTTTGGCCAAATGAGCTCGGCTACCAAGCCAGCCGCCTGCTTTTCTCAGCCCTTTAACACGCAGCGATAATGTCAGCGAACAAAATTTGCAGTTGCCTCCGCTTGTTGCATGTTGCACCATGAACCTAATTAGGACTAGAAGCACAACCCAGCTGCCAGTCATGCAAATGAGTTTAAAATTGTGCTGAAAAAGAAGAAGCTTAATGAATGCATTGCGCAAATTTGACACAGATGGAGATGCAGAACACAAAATTGTATAACAGCTGCAAGTGAAGTCAAAGTCTTGGCTAGAATTTGAGGAAGTTCGAGTTCATTTCCGCTTGAGGGTCAAGGAACAACTATAGCTGACCTTGGACCAAGGCTAAAGCGTTGATTGTGGTTTAAATAATAAATATAGAAATTATAAATGTGTGCAGTGTCATTTGCCATGGCTGCCAGTTGCCAATTGTCAGACCAATTGTATTACGTATACGCCGCGTGCAGCTAAAGCAAGTTATAAAATAGCAACACGCAATGGGCAAGTGAATAAATGATTGGGTGAAAACTCAGTTTGAGTGCATTTGTATTTCATTTATTGTGTAAGTCAATAAATTAAACAAGCAATAAAGTTCTAGTCGGGGTGCCCGACTAGGAGATACCCTGGCTCCAGTTCTATACGCGCTTTTTAGTATTTTCCATTGCTTAAAAAAACGACAAATAATAACCGTCATTAGGACACCAAGATTCGAGCTAACATCGCCTATACAATGGCTGCCAAATAAATAAATAAATCTTAAATGTCATTAAATAAAGGTATAATTATAAATTATATACAGGTATATAGTATGTATAGGTATATATATATTCATATATTTATTGTTATAAATTTTATATTTTTAATAATTTTTTCAATGACTTAACTATTAGCTTTTCCTTTATTTTAAATATTCTTTATATTTTTAAATAGAGAAAATTGTCATAAATGTTTATTTTGTAATACATTTATTAGAACATTTATCAAACATTTGTCAATGTTATTGTTATTGTTATTAAATATATTTAATATATCTAATATATATGTGCAAAAATATAAATATAAAAATTAAAATTAAGAGAAGAGATTCTATGCCTATGAGAAACATTAAGCATACTTTGCGAATTACTAAAGTATATCACATATTAATAGTAACCACATTGTTAATGAAAATTATGGTTAATGCTAATTACCCGTAATAATCATTAATATAAATGATCATTATTCTGAATGATCATAATCGCTAATGAACATTAAGACTAACTTCATTATTTTAATAACAATGTGTTTATTAAAAATAGTTAACATTACTAAAATACAATATTTTTCATTACAATATTTATTAAACAATTAGACAATGATCCCAAACATGAAAAATGTAGATAAATATCTAAATATTTATTAAATAAAATAACATGAAATATATTTATTTAATACAAATACAATTTATTGAAACTTAAACAATTGAACAAAACCCTGAAAGTTACTCACCATTTGCACTGAACTGCACAGCGACCGACCTAGTCCAGGTCATGAGCTTGACAGCCGCTGCTGCGCCTTGTATACCCAAAAGTCACTCAAAATGAAACTCCAGCAGAGCTATTGAGATATTTTTAAGTGAGAATTTGCACTCATTTTAGAATCCTATTAGAAAGTCAAACAGACAGTGCAAGCTATATACATTACTTTTCATTTTGGTCGGCCTCCTGTTACCTGTTACATACATACCCTGATTTCCCATTTTCAATGGGCTGAAGTCAAATATATATGGCTGATATAGTAGGTAGGTTAATCAGCGAATAAATATAATATATATTAGATATTATTATAATATATATTATTATAAGAGAATGCTGATTGTGGTATTCGAAATCAGCTTATAAAAGTAACAAACTCCTATTCAAACATTTAAGCTTAAGTTAAGTTGAGTTTTAGGCACTAAGTCCTTAAAGCAGCGTCTTAAATGTTTTTCAAATCAAAATTGTAGACAATATTCAGATAGGAAAACCAACTTATGCACATGCATGCACAACTACTGTTTTTTGTTCACACCCACATAGACAGACTCACACACACACAAACACACGCTCATTAATATGCGAGTGGCATGAAAACATAGCAAAAACTCAGCCATTCGGGCGGTGTCTGCGTGAGGGCTAAGCCGAAGACATGGGCATGGCAAATGTTTATTTGGGTCATTATGCAAACAGATAGAATGTGGATGGCAACAAGATATGATAAATCGATGCCCTTTGAACCCTAAATAGTTGGTTGAATGGAGCCAGGCCAAAAGTCAGTTGGACTAAAATGATTTAATGTGGCATTTAAGTCGAAGAAATTAGAATGGATTAAGGCACACACACACATTTATGCAGGTGCAAATGCCAGGTGACATAGAGGTAACTAGATTGTATCATACCCTCGCACACCCACACACATTAGCATGCAAAATATATGCAAATCACAACGATACTCGAGGGCTTTATGCATAGGCACATCAACTTCTCCCATGCGTATAATTTACGACTGAAATATGCAACAGCCTTAAACCGAAATTGCTACGAAAATGTTATTCTAGCTTATAACATTTCTGAACCAAAAAAAAAAGTAACAGAAGAGAGCCGCTAATAGCAGCTAAGCAGGTTAACAGGCTAACGGGCAATGAGAGAAAGGGTTGAATGTTCTCAAGGCCTTTGAGGCATGTCTGAAATTTTGCACTCCAAACGCCTACTGCTATAATATATTCATCGATACATATCACTTGTGCATAGAGAAAACATTCTTTCATACTTCCTGATACCAATTTGCATTTCAAATATCAAGTTAAAGCCATTTTATACTCTCTTTTGGCACAGCCGACTAGGCTTTGAACTATTTTTATTAAGACTAAATTTAATTTTAGGTAAATTTTAAATAAAAAAGTTTTAAATATTTATTTTCAATTTAAAATGATATACACTCAATTTGAAATACTTTTTGCAATTAGAAGTTTTGACTTTTTTAATTAAATGTTTTCTTAATATTTTTTTCGAAAAAAAAAATTGATTAAGCAGAAATTATTATTAGCAATATTTAATAAATGTTAACTCAATTGATTGGAAAATTTTAATTTTTTATATAAATATAAATAAAATATATATGAATTTTTTTTTAGTATTTCAAACTCAAATTTTATACCATAAATTCCACATCATATTTTCTGGCATAAAGATAAAAATATTTTTCTGAAACAAAACACAGGCAAGCCTTCAGCCTCAAATATATATGAAAACGCCTTATTTTCTAAGATTTGCTCTTGTAGATATTTGTTAATCATAGAAGTGGAACGCCTTAGCTAAGCAATCGAAGCAAAATAACAGGAAAATCGCAATGCCAAGTGGAATTTGTACCTGCGGCATCAACAAGCTCAGCTGCACTTGTGGAATTTTCAATATAGCAGACTCGCTGTGGCAAAGGCTAAAGCCGAGTCGAGCCGACCCAGTCTTAAGCCCTCAGGACATTTGGACACTATATTCGTTACTTTGGACTCTAATGCGGCGTGGGTCGAGGAGCCATAAGATAAATTTACTGAAAAATATTTTTGTTACTTGAGCTGACAATAAAAGTGAAGCCTGAAAGCTCTAGTCAAGAAGCAAAGCAGCAGCTGCTGCTGAAGCTCCAAAAATACTCTCGCTCTCTCTATCTCTCTGTACATAGTTTTGCGGGCAGCCACACAAGTCAATATGCCATTGCAGCCATAACAACGCATTTCCGCTTCCGCTCGCTCGGATCGCACTCTGTGGCAATAAAAGGAATTTGCTTTGCTTTGCTTTTGCTTTTGCTTTTCGTGTATTCTGCCGGTTTTGCTCACCCCATCGCCCTTGACAATCAGCTTGTGGCCTCATAACGCTCAGCTATGCCCAAAAAGTATGCTATATAAAAAATAACTAACATGGTCCGAGCTGTAGCTACACTAAATTACGTTATTTTTATTATAATGCTGAATTATAAATGCGCCCAGCACGGATATTGTAGCAGCAATTGCTGTTAGATGGACTGAAAAACTCGTATAAAATTAGCTTTAAATATGCTGAGCTTCAGGCGGGAATATGTGGACGTTGCATACAAAATTCCTTTAGAGATATTTTAGATAAAAATGAACTAAAGGATGTTTGCATCCTTCAGCAACGGAGAAAGTATTTTTAAAAGTATTTAATAATCAGATAAATATTTTCCTGTTAAAAAGTACTGCAAATGAGGCTAAATGATAAGCCAAAATAATTTTTCTTAACTTTAACAACAGAATAATATAATAATATAATGAAATAGAATTAATAATATTTTTATATACTTGCCGAGTACCATCCGCTCGGCCTCTTTCCTCTCTTTTATCTTTTATCTCCTCTCTCGCTTCACTCCTCTCTTTCCACTCTATTCTTTACTCTCTACTAACTCTTCTTATTCCCCTCTCTTTCGTCACTTCCCCCACTCAATTAGAAATTTTCAACAAACATGACAAGATTTTCTTTAGTTTAATTTTCGGTTAAAGCAAATAAAAACCATTTCTTCTTCTCTCTTTTCCAATCTTTATCCATCTATTGTGTTTTTTATAACATTTTCTTAGATAATAAAACCGAAATTTAATATTATGAATTTAAATTTTAATTTGAATTCAGCTAATGCCCCTAACAACACCTAAATCGAAATAAAATATTTCTGTGCTTTTCTCCGACTTCTGCTTTCTAATAATTCACAATTTTAATTGCTTGATAAACAACTGAGCTACGCTTGAAATTAATTAAAATTATTTTTTTGATGAATGGAAACGATGGCAATTTGATTTCGTAGCCTAAGGAAATGCGCAAAAATTGTGGACCACAATCAATAATGAATGAGTCAATTACTCGAAGTAAATGCGAATGAGGTGCTTAGCGGCAAGACTCGTTCTAAAAGGGAGAGCAGCAACGAGCTTCATTAAAATCGTTCGTCGAGAGAATTGCGAGGGAAATTCAATTAGAGAGTGTGAATGGAAGCAACTAGCAAAGTTGACAATGTTTGTCATCTACGCCACATTTGGCTGTAGCCCACACCGATGAGGCCTAAATCACGCTGCGCGCGGCGAGGAGTGTGAGCTGAGCGTCAGGTATCCGGCCAGGAAATTGCCGGAAATGTGCGCGCTTTGCGGTTTTTCAGCTTAAATCACTTCAAGTCAATCTCATGGGTATCGTGTTCTTCTGTTGCTGCCATTTTTGGTATTTTTCTAGAGTTCATTGTGCTTCGATTAACCGGAAACAGGTAAGTGCTACAATGCAAAACCACACGTGTCCGGATTGATGCAGATTTTGTTAAGAGTTTTCTTGGAATTAGGAACTTTTATCTACGAATTGCTAAGCCTTGGCTGCTTTGTGCACTCGATAATGGGGTTTTTAATAGGCTTTTGAAAGTAATCCTGACACACATATACATATATGACATATATGTCACACTTATGCATATATAGCATTGGCGAGCGATAGATCTGAGGTCGGATTTGCTCAAGTATTGAAATAAATTAAATTGAAAATTTTGTCGCTTTCAAGAAACTCTTGTGATTATAAGTAAATGAATTTCTTTCCATCTGGAATATATATTTATAAAATATTTAATTCATTATAATACATATTTATTTCAGAAATTAAATATAGTCAGTTATTTTGTTTAAGAAAGTTATCAAAAATATTTTTTTAAATAAAAGCTTAAGAATGGATGTGGACAGAGCAAGCTGGTGATAATTAAATATATTTTTATCGATGATTAATTATATTTATCTCATTCAGATATTTCAGCTTTTTTTGATTAATAAATAAAATAATTTAAGCTTTAAATATCTTATGGATTTTAAGTACATGCTGAACACAGGCAAACATCAAATAATAAATCATATAAAGAATATATAAATTATTTGTATCAACCTTCCATTTACTTGTATACAAAGTAAGGGAATAACTCTAAGATTCGTTTTGCCATACACAGAAGAGCAACTGTTGCCTCACAAGTGCCTTAAGCAGCACGAGCCGTACAAATGCTTCGCAACATTTACTGGCTTATGACTAACAGATCGAAATAAAACACTTATAATACATTGTTCTTCTATTACGGAATCAACTGAACTCAGCTTTGGGCAACTGTCTGAAAGAGTGCACACAGGAGGCCTTGCTATTTCAAGGTATTTCGTACATTTTTATGTAAGTAACAAAGAACTCAGAAGCATTTTGACATGCTCTTGATTAACGAAGTGATAAAGAGGGTTGCTGAAGCAAATGGCTAGAGGCTGAAAGGCCATAAAAGTAGCTTTAATACTAGACTTGAATGTCATATTAGCTGAAGCTATGCCATTCAACACAACTCAGTTCATGAAAATTGTTGTGCGACTGGAGACCAAATGTTGGATGGAAAATTGAAAATTGAAATGATAAATCGGTTTGAAAACAAGTTCAAACGAATATTAAGTGTAACATATTTTGATGATTTTGTTATAGTTATGAATATAGGCACGCCATGGCTTGGTTTACTTTATGTATAGTGCAGCACTATTTTTATGAACTGTATATACTTAATCAATGTTTATTAAGAACGTTGAAAGGTTGTCCGAAAGACTCTGAAGTCAAGTGTTAGCAACTACTCCACGACATACTCAATATTCCCCATTTTTGGAGTGATAGAGTACATCAACTCGCACAAAACAAATCTGCTTGAGTTAATATCCAATGGGCTTTAATGAACCAAAAACTAAGCTGCCAAAACGTTTTTACTAATCCGAACACGCACAGCAGCAAACCACAAAAAAAAACGCGAAATAAAAAGGAAAGCCCCATCTGCCTCAGGTAAAGAGCACAGGCTGAGCCCATTTTGTGTGTCAGATAAATTCGAAACAATTGAAAATCATTTGACAGCTCACACCGAGCCTTACAACAACACCAATTCAAGTCCCATAAATTGGGCAAAATATTAATTGAAAGATATGAGTGGGTGTAAGAGATTTTCACTTACCAACGGGGGGAATTTTCTTTGGAGTTCTCTTATTTTTTCCTTAGCTGCAGCTGTCAGTTGCAGTTGCACGCTCAAGTTGCTTTTTCCAGTGAGTTTTCGCACTCGTTTTAGTATTTTTTTTTTGTGCTTTGTCTTTAGTTTTTCGTTTAGTTTAGTTTTCTTTAGCTTTTGTCTCCGCTTGGCAGCTTCTTGATTTTAGTTTTGCGTACTCTTTTCTTGCCTTTTTTTGATTTGTGCACTTGGAATAACTATTTTCTCACATGATTTAACATGCAAAGCGCAATTTGACTGGCAAGTTTTATGCATGGGCTAACTTTCAACTTTAACTAGCACATATATACTTATATCACTTGTATATACATATATATATATATATCTTTTAAACTATTTCTGAAATTGAAATGCTCTATTTCACATAAATGTAAATATAATTATATTTTGTTCAGTATTTCTGGTTTTCTGTTTTGTTTTGTTTTGTTTTTTTTTTTCAAATTTTACAGCAATTCAAATTTTTACAAATTGCGCATACGCCATATAGCACAAGTTGTTATTTTGCACGATTCATTGCTAAAAATAGACAATTATAAAATATTAGCTACAATTTTTGTTTAACAACCACGCCTCGAGCACTGTTTTTATTGAGTCTGAAATATATATATATATATATATATATAAATTTCCACATCATTCACAGCATTCATTTGTTATAGTTTTTTCCAATGTTAACACTTTGTAATACAGTCAATGACAACGCGTAAAAGCCAATTGTTATTCGACTCAATTTAATGCATTAAAAAACTCTACTCAAAAATCAATTGAGTTGGAGCCTGTAAAAGTTAAAATGATTTTTTTAATATTTTACTTAAAATTTAAATTCATTAAAATCTAATTATTAAAAAAAAAATATTGTGAATAATAGAAAAAATATTAATAATAAATACATTTTATTACCACCATATATAGATTTATAATTTTTAGTAAGTTAAATTTTATAATGATAATTATTTTTTTTTATAATGTATATATATATTCACATCAATATATTTTAATTTATGCCTCTAACAATATTATATTTTATAAGTTTATTATTTTTAAGCAAAAATGTATTATTAAATTTTATTTAATTTTTATCAAGCTAGTTTTCAGTTCAGTTCATTTTATTTTGATAAATGTTGTATTATTATTTAAATTATTATTGCATGTAGTATATTTAAACACTATTAATTTAATAAAAAAGATTTTGATAATAATTTTTTTGCAGTAATTAAATAAATATTTTCACACTCTGCAAAGTTTGATTTATGACCAATTCTGAAATCTTTATCATGAAACTGATCGGCGCTGTTAATATATTCTCGCACAGCTCGCGTCCGTAACATTTGAGTTGCCGCGACAGACTCAAATGCCTGCAGACATGTCCTCGTCGACATAGCGGCCAAAGCAACACGAGTGCGAACGAAGTCAACGTTATAGATGTTGCGTCGGCAACTCGCCTGCCTATAGCTATAACAGCAGTGAGAGTGCTACAACGCTTCTGCTGTTGCTGCTGCTGCTGCTTCTGCTAATGAACGAAGCAGCGCTGCTGTAAGAACTTAACAGCGCTGCTGTTTACAGGACTAATGAGCTGCCGCGACAGCACGTAATATTGCTAGAACAGCACCACTGTGAGAACGTAACAGATATGCATTTATAAAGTAACAGCGTTGCAATTGCTAAGTAACAGCACTGATGACGTTACAGCGCTGCTCGGAGAACGTTACACCGCTGCTCTGAGTACGTAACATCGTTGCTGCGCTCTCTCAGTAGCGCTGCTGTTAGAAGGGTCGCTGTTGTGGTAGGCATTTCATTACATTTTGCTTTTGCATTGAACTTGAACTAGTCAGCAAAGTTGTAGCTGTTTTGCTTTTTGTTTCTGAACATTTCGCCGGCTAATGTGCTAGCATCGCTGCCGACGCAGGCGCTCTGAACGAGGAGATTGTACGAGTAGAATGAAAATTAAATAGTGGCCTTGTTTACTGAAATAAATTGTATTACATGATAATTAAATAAGTGGATTTAAAATTAAAATTTTAAAGAAAATAAATTTGATTTCCAAAAAATATTTAAAAATTTTAAATTGTTTCACTCAAATATTTATCTTATTTATTATATATTTATATATTTATTTATACTTATATTTTTTACTAATTAATATTTAATTTTTATTTATTTTATTTGATTAATTATAATAAAAGAATATATATTGCATAATTAAATGAATTTCTATATATTAATATATTTTTAAAAACAATTTTGTGTATGAAATTGAAAATTTAAAGTTTTCTGTTTTGCAACTTTACTTTTACGAGCCCGAAGCTATTTTAGAATTGCGAACAAACTAAATTTAGATTTGCACAACCGATTTCCAGTTGCATCACGTGGCTATATTTACGAACTCCTACACACACACACATAGAAAACATGCTTTTATGTTGCATTGTTGTGGGCTCTGTGCAACGTGTGCAACAACAAGTGGCAAGTTTTGTGTGTAGCGGTCAAAATCAATTTGAAACTTGCAACCAGCAGCCCCCAAACAACAACGAACAACGTGCAACGTGCAACGTGCGCTGCAGATCAACATGAGAAAAACAAAAAAGAAAAAAATGTGAGGAACGCCCAACGTTTTGCTAGATATTTGCCTGTTCATTGGGCGTGTCTCGAAGGCGGGCTTGGGGCAGTGGCACGGGCATGGGGAGTAATTAATGCAGTCACATGTGCCCGAGTTCTGCGTAAGCGAGCGCACAAGCTTGTGGCATCAACAGCTGACAGACCCAAAGAGCCCAGCTCCATTTTATGGACATTGCAATTAAGGCTGAATGAGAGAGGCGTGTACCAGGGCAAGTGGCAGCAAGTCTTAGCATTGGCGCATGCCACAGAAAAACTAAACGGAAAAACTGTTAATTGCTTTCAACCTCAAAGAAGGTTCGAAAAATGTTGAGGAACATTTTTAATATTAAAAATTAATTACTAATAAAAAATATACTTTATAATCTTTCATTAATTTTATTTATAACATAATAAAATCATAATTCAAAATAATTTAATTTTATTATGGCAGTTGTTTTAAATTTAAATTAAATTAATTTGATTTTCAATTTTATTTAACTATTTATGAGCAACATTATTTATATATATATATATTTATTATAATTTTTATTAATATTTTATTTAATCAAATCAAATATATATAAATAGAATAATATATATATATTTTCATAATATTTATTACTATATCTATAATTCATATATTTAAATATATCGTATATATTTTACTCATTAATTTAAACTGCTCTAACTCCCTTTATATTTTATTATACACGTTATACGCTCAGCTGGCATTAAATGGTTTCTCTTGCGCACACTTTAAAAAAAGAAGAGAGAAATGGACTTGCATGACATGTGGCAAATAGTTTTCTATCGATTGGCAGTTCCATAACTGAAATCCTTGAGTCAAGTGGTCGGCCAACGTGAACTTGACACTGAATACTTAAGAGAACTAAAAAACGTCAATGGCTCTGCAAGAGTCATAAAACCAATAAGATATATGTATATATATATATAAATACATATAAATATATATGTGTGTTTGCGTGTGCACAAAAGCTAAAAGGAATTCATGGATAGTAGGAAGTGCTTTTGGCCGAAGACTCGACGATTTGCTTGCATACAAGCTCACTGAGAAAATAAAAAATGAAATCAATTGGCCATAGAAAACTGTAAAACTCGGGTTACCAAGTTAAGAGGCGACGGCTGACTATGTGGCGTGAGTGGCCGGCAGCTCAGAGTTTTAGAGAGCAAAGTGCTACACATTGTTTGCTCGTTATAAGCCGCAAACTAGCCAGAGTATAGTTAACCATGTCTTAAACTATGCAAAGCGAGGGCTCTATTATAAGTGAGTTAAACGAAATACGATAATAAATAGTAAGATATTTGTATTTAAGTATTTATATATTTTAGAATATCGATCTATTTCAATAAACTTAATAAAATACAATATGAAAAAGAAATTAAATATGTAGTATTAAATTAAATTATAAATTAAATTAAATTAAAAATTAATTAAAAATTAAATTCAATTAATATAATATGCAATATAATTATATTTTTTTTATAAGCTTAGCAATAATTTTTTATTTATTTTTCTGAGAGATATTTGAAAAATTGTGTAAAATATCAAAAAAATATAATAAATAAATGCTAAATTTTTTATAAATAAAATGTAATACCTGTAATAAAAAATTATTTATGTTTATTTAAAATTACAATTTGTGTTTTACTGTATAATATAATATGGAATTCCATGCATATTTTTTTTATTAACATTATATTTGTTTGAAATGTCTTAACATACTTAAGCATATTCTTTTATTTTATTAACTATTACTGTATGCCATTGGGGCTCTACTCGAGCTGCCCTCGCTCGCAATATTTGCAAGCTGAAAATCAAATTGCAATTGAAATGCTTTGTGGTCAAGTTCAAGTGGAAAAGTTGTTATAAGTCGCAATCGGGGCTTGGCTTGGGGTTGGGGCTAAATAATAAAAAATGCGAGCTTTGGAAGCCACGGGCAAATAATTTAAGTATGTAAACGCTTAGCCTAAGGCGCTGCCCCTCTAATGGGGTCTCTTATAGGAGAAGGGCAACAAAAGAAATGGCCTTGACTGGATGGGGTGAACAAGAAAAGTTAATTTGTGTCCCTGCGTGACGTGGCGTGAATGCGAGCTTCAATAAATAAGCGAAAGGACGAGGAAGAGCATCCACACACAATCAAAAATAACCTGAGCTCGCTCAGCCACAGTCGAGGACGCCCAGCAGCAACAGTGGCAGCTGCTCAATTAATAAGTTAATTGATTTTTTGTTCGACAAATTGCAAAAACACAAAATGTTAATTTGTGCCAGGCGAGCTGAAGAGACGACGATGGCGACGACGTCGACCGGAAGGAGAACGGCAAGCAGGCAGTAGGTATCAAATATTGATGAAGTTATAGTCAACGAAGCCAAGTAAACAGATGCTAACGAAGCCATTACGGACCTTAAACTAGTTAAAAGGAAATGTGAGAAAGAGCAACACAGCGAGAGAGAGGGGGATAGAGAGGCAGGTATAAAGTGTTAACAGGTGAAAGGTCAATTGCTTGCCTCATATTGTTACAGCAGGTTTAATGATATTTTTTAAATTTGCTTACACCGAGAATTTCATAAAAGAGCCAAATCATAAGAGTGTTAGATGGAAGATATAATGGCTGTTATAAGAATGTATAGATAATTGCATAGAAAGGAAATACAGTTATATTGTATGAGAAAAGCTACAATATTATATAATATAAATGAAAATTTCAAGGAAAAGACTTAAGGATTAAAATGTAAGACATTGTGACTTGACTTTGGGAGAAGTATGAGGCCAAATGGAAAGGGAACATAAATTAGCTCTAATGAGAATTGCATAGAAGAGCCATTCAAGAGCAAATGTAGAAGATGAATCTGGTTTAAGAAGGTATAACAAAAGTTTTAAATTATTTGATTTAAATGTGATTTGAAGAGAAAATACCTTTGGTATAAAAAACGCCTAACTAATGTAGAATGTGATAAAGAATATTATTTTATTTTGTATTTTTTTATGTAAGCTCATAATTTATAAATATTTCACATTCCACATTTTCCAAATTTCTATAATATTTAGATTTGAGTTATTGATATATTTTCCAACAACTCTCGCTCTAAGAAACACTTTTTATTTTTATATAGAAGCTACTTAATTTTTAAACAACAAAACATAAAACTTAAATAAATACAGAAATTTAAAGCACAGCGAAAAGTAAATACCGACTTTTCATATAAAATTTTGTGAGCAACAATTGCGCGTTATCTGCTGCCGTTAACGCCTTTTCGCTTGATTACGGCACAGACGTCAGGGCCGTCAAACTAAAGTTGGACGCGTGCAAATGTTATGGCCAGCTTTTAGGCGTTCACCGACTAATGAATAAATATGGCTAAGAGGGCCAACAGTTGCCAAGCTAATCGAAGCTGACCTTGAGCAGCCCAAGCAGCAGACTGATCCAAAGTTTCTATTGAGCCTAAGGGAACAAGTTTGGTTTGTTTTTGTTGGGTTCGGTTCTAATGCGGTTATACACAAGTCGCAATGCTCTGGCCATCAATCCGAGCGTGTTAGCTGACTTTGTGCATACTTTGTGGCATGCCACATGCCGCATGCGGCATGTGGCACGTTTGCTTTCATTTTTTTTCTCTTTTTACTTTTGCTTTCGGTTTGTTTTGTTTGCCTTGTGCCATTTTTGCCGCAGTTGCAGTCAGGCTACTAGTTCTTAATGCCACTTCTCATTCTGCATGTTTTTCACCTACTTTACACAGAGACACACACACATATCAGTTTACACACATATCTGTCTAACGTTTGTGCATGTTTTTCGTTCATTGGCTTTGACGTTGCGTGGCGGCATTCGAGAAAACAAAAGTTGAAAGTCTAATGAACCCCTTGGCAAATTGCGATGCGATGCGAAGCGAAGCGATGCAATGCGATGTGCCGCTGTGTTAGCAATGTCGCATAAAGCAAAGCATCATAGACAAACAAAACGCACACAGAGACAAACACACACACACACACAGATACATAGGCGCAGATACATGAGTCTCAAAGTACGTTCAAGATATCATAGAAAGCGCTATGCATTCAACATTTTGTCGCACGCGTAGGTTTGCTTTTTAGCTGACAAAAATATATATTGTGGATTAAGAGTATAAAGAACTCTGCTTTTAAGAGCAGCGCCAAGGTTCTAAATGCCCAACGAGCCTTTAACACATAAGCAACTTTCATATTTTAGATATATATATATATATATATATATATATATATATATATATATTAGATATATATATATATATATATATATATATATATATATATATATATATATATATATATATATATATATATATATATATAATTCAATCTTTAACGAACCTTAAACTTAACCAAAGACTTTTTAAAAATAATATTTAAATGGCTTGCATGTTTGAACCTTAAATAAGCTAAATAGTATTTACTTAAAATACCTGCAGCTTACCATTTGTTAACAGTTTATTAGACTCATGTGAAGAAACATGTTTATCTGTCAGTGATTTATATAATTATGCCAGACACTCGTGACAAAGCTCAGACAAGACAAATAGAAAGGGCACACAAACACCCATCCATACAGCCATTTTGAAAGTGTTTCATCAATCGTTGGGTTTAACAAAAAACCGTATGTCGCGTATGAAGAGACGTTGCCTCGGTGCCACAGACAGAGACATCAGCGTTTAGCCAAATCTTGCCAATTTTTCAGATAAATGCGCTAAAAGTAGCTGGAGTTAATGAAAAAAAAAAACAAATATGAATGCCCCAGTAGGCAGTGACCGACTAGAAGATACTTTAAGTCACATGACTTAAACAATATGAGTTGAAGCAGAATTGAAGGAGGGGCTTATAAGGGGAAGCCTTCAATGAGTGAAGTTGCTGTACTCCAAGAAACTCTTGCCCTCCAATCGTAGGAGAGATTAGGCGATGGCAAGTCGGTTTTTGCTACTAATATTCACATACTAAAGTGTGTAAAGACTTTATGCATGACTGCTCGTGTCTATCACACAAATTCTAGCAAAAGCATTATACCCTTTTCACCCATTGTGAATGGGTTCAGGGTATAACCAGGAGACAGCAAAAGCAACACAGTCTGGCAAGCAGGCAGTGAACTAGAAAGAACGCAGTCAGTCAGCCAGCTGACGGAAGGTTATTTAATTTTTCATTCTGTTTTTTTTTTTAATAAAGCATATATGTTATGCGTGGAAATGTATAAAAGAAATGACTCAGTTATAAATAAATTAGAATATTTATATGGAATGCAAAAATATTTATATGAAGCTTAAACTAAAAGCATAAATTTACTATTTACTTTGTATAAAACAATAAGCTACATAAAAATATTAATTTAAATAAACAAGAATTTAGCTTTGATTTTTTAAAAGTATATAGCTTAACTCATAATGATAAGAAATATATATTTTATTTTTTTTTTTAAATTTTTTTTATTTGTTATAAAAGCATATAAATATTTATTATATCTATTATTATATTTTATTTTTGTTTAAATAAAAATATAAGATTTTAATATGAATAAAATTCGGACTTTGTCAAGATATTATGTTTTTATTGAAATTACATATATATACAAATTTATATATGTAGCATATTTTTATAATATTTTTTCTTTCGACTGCAACCCTCTTTTGGCTAATACATATATAAATAATTTGGCAAACTGAAATACGTTGTCACTTTCGGCTTCATTGAGTCGCATTAAACGAGTATTTTGAGTTAAGCGCACAGACAGACAATGTCAAGAGCTCCAAATTTATGGCTCGCAGTAACAAGAAGAAGCAGAAGAAGAAGAGAAGGAGGATCGAAGAACAAATATTGAAATTGTTGCCAAAGGCTTTTTTTGTTTTTGCCCATGAAATAATCGCCATTGTCTATGCATATGCGTGTTGGCCATGGTCTATTGGAGAGTTGGCGAGTGAGATTGAGTCATGGCTGTAGCCAGACGGAAATTGCAGTCTGTTTTTCCATGGAATGGCAGCCAACGCATGTCAGCCGAAACTCTGATAAAATAGATGAAAAAGTAGAAGAAGAAGTACTTTGCCTGCAATATTAAATTCTTAGTTTTATGGTGAAAGAATTGAAATTGTGAACAATCAAATTGAGCTATAGAGACGAACGTAGGCTTGAGTCTTAGTCAAGCTCACGGCCATAGCTAAAATATACCAAGATTAATATTATAGCTATATAATACACAGCTAAGTAAGTTGTTCTATCAGCGTTTCATGAGAATCTTGCTGAAACCTCCTGAAAGAGCCTTGCTGCATTGCCTCTCAAGGCCAAAGTGGAAATTGAATTCCGTTTAAACGCAAACAAAGAGCTGTCGAGCGACCTCTTCTCATATGCAAAATAAGTAGTTCGAATACTAAATGAAAAGGTTTCCGCGAATCGCGGCAAGCAACAACTGGATTCCCGACAAGAGCTAGTGAATTGGCCATGCCTCAACATCAGCTGAACTCAGCTCGAAATAACTTATGAAACTATCAAATGATAATGTTACCAACAAAAATTATTGCTGCAACATTTGAGCATGAAAAGACATGATAAATTTCAATGGAATTTCCTACCACAGCCACCATCGCACTAGACATAGAACCTTATCGACTACCAATTGCTGCTTTTGGCCATGATTACTTTCGACAGTAGCTACATTTACTAAGAAAATTGTAATGAATTTTCCACTTTATCTGCGAAAGGCACAAACTATCGGTGAAGTCATAGTAGTGAGCATAATGGAGCAAATGTGCAAAGACAGTGGTGGCTGGAAGAGAGTCTGTGAAAAGGGGTTTGCAACAGACGCAGTTAGTTAGAGTTGGAACAGATAAAAAGTATTCAACAGGGTGTCAAGATGCGAGACGGGTTGTAGTCTTTTTTAGACAACAATTTTCTATATCAACATTCCAACTATATCATATTAAAGTTTATATACAAATACAAATTAATAAATATTTAGCAAGCACTTCAATTGCTTTAGAGCTTCAAAACTACACAATGTATATCCAGGCAATCAATTAAAAATTCAATCAACATTTTTTGCAAAACTTTATAGTTCTGGGAAATTTATAATTTCTGCAAACTGTCAAAACTTAATGTCGCCCACTCAAGCTTGGGCTGTGTGAATAATTTATAATTAGCAAAATCTTTGTAGCTAACCAAATGGATAATAACGCTGGAAGGAACTCTTTGGAGTTCGTTGACAGCAAATAAAAGTGTGTGTGCATTGCATATTTAGACAGTGGCTGCCAAAAAGCAAAGCCAGGCTCATTTGTATTCATTAAAGTGCCTGAAGCAGCAGCAGCAGCAGCAGTTGCTGTTAGTGGCAAACAAAATCTTAATATAAAATATAGTCACTTTGTCAGGTAAATGAATACAAATATGATCGAGATTAAAACTAAAAGAAAATAGAAGACTTGTAGAAGCAGCTGCAGCCAAATAGTAAAGTTTGATATTTTGATATTTCGATTCAATTTCGTTTTTTTTTCCTTTTTCTTTCTGTGAAATTGATTTTCTATTCATATAGTACAAAATAACAGAACTAAATTTATTTTATATTAACATCGCAATTTTATTGCGATATTTTGAAGTATTTAGAAATACAATTTTTTCTAACATTTTTTTTATTTGAGAGATTTTATTGAAATTCTTAGAAAAAGTTATTTTATTCAAAAAAAAAACAAATGTAGAATGTTCAAATACGCTTTTCTCATGGATTCATAGATTCTTTGATTTGTAGATTAATGTTCATATGCATAACTTAAAAGCAAATGAAAACGTTGAAGTTGGGCTTAACCTACTTGTAAACTAAAAGGTGAAAAGCTTGTTGGCCAGGTAACAAAATAGACCAATAGTAACTTATTTGGTTAATTCGAATACCAGCTTTAAAACTCTGGAGCATTCAGCTTTTAGCCATTTTAAGCTTGTCCAATTGGCGGGTATATCTAAGCTGCTTTGAGTATATTTGTGGGAAACTGTGACAGTTTACAATACAAATAACTAAGTTAACGAGTAAAAAAAATGTAAAAGCTTCCCCTAGCACCCAACTATAATTAAAACTAATGAATACAAATGATTTTATTTATATTTAAGCTCCACACTTAATCAATTTTATTCATTGGATTAGACTTGTTCTATTCAGTTTTACCCTTTATATTTATATGTGTTTCTTGGCATATTCCAGCTTTCGCACTCAGAAAGGTACAATGTGCCGTGGCAGGCCATAACATAAATTCAAAACTTCTAAAAGTTGTGGGCCAAAGGCAATCCTAATGCGAAAACTATTCAAATAATATTCGCATATTGATTCTGACGTAGCTGGGATAGCCCTGGCATAGAAGTTCAAAATTCCACTTAAATTTCATGCGATTTGCCCGAAAAGTTGTATGGCCAAGTTTTTCTTGCTTGGCCAAATGCCTCAGCCGCAGTTGAGGCAACGCCTTCAAGTATGCAGCGCTGTTTTGTTAGGCGCTGCCGCACTTCTAAGCGCCTTCAGCGCCATGTGGCATGCAACAGATTGAACTTGTCACTCTGTGTGGCTGACTGTCTGCTTGATTTGAGCCAGGTTCAACGTACGGCTATGGTCCACAAATTGTCAACAAATTGAAATCTCTTCAGTCTGAGTCAGAGTTCAAGGGTCGCAACAAAATAAAAGTAATAAAAAGTCAAAGCATTTAAATGCTCTAATCTAATTGCCACATGCAAATGCAAATGCAAATGCCCAACACTGACTCAGCGAGAATAACAAATTGGATGCGGGCTCAGCTTCAGCTTCAGCAGAAATTTAATAACAACCGCTTGAAAAGGGACAATATTTTAAAGCAGAAGCAACTAGCTGAGGAATTTTTTGTTTCTGTTTTTTATTTGTTGCTGAAACGTGTCACGAGGAAAAGTGAAAGGCAATAACAGAAAAGAAAGGAAAGCAAAGGCCAAGTGCGAGATTAGCAAATGCACAGAAAGCATTCAAATATGGCTAAGCGAAAGCAAATATAAAAGAAATATTGAAATAGACTTGACCATGCCCTGTAAATAGTTTTTCTGCTGATATATAAGAGGCGTAATTCCATGGGGCTCTGCGGCGGTGTCTCAGACACTACGAAGATGAGTTAGAGCTGACTGATTTGTGAATGAATTTATGAATGGTGAAAATATTGATGTAACTTTGAAACTACGTCCAAGCCATTGCCAGAACTGGACGAGCACTGCCAGTTTTGCTGCCAGTACTTCTAGTTTTTGATCAAAATTTGATTTTCTGGCTTCTTGAACACTTCTCGCTAAGACTGCTCAATGCCCATCAAACTCCGTTTTCAGCTTGGCTTAACATCCAATGCTCAAACATCTCAACAGGGCAATGAACTGCTTCTGAACTGAAGCCATGCTGAGCGTCGATTGTTCGGAAGAAATTTCATTGCGCTTTTTGACAATTGATTTGTATGCATTTTTTCAGTGTCCACACACAAGACAATTCATAAGCTCAATTTTGGATGAATTTTGCAACATTTCAATTCCAATTTCATCAATAGCCTAAACCGTCATTACCCACTCTGTATAAAAGCTCTCATGCTTATAAAAATGTCCACAACTCATTATTATTTTAAAGGGTATACCTTGTTCTCACAGAGATATTCACAATTTAAGAATCCCTTTTATACACACCATAGTTTACAGGATATACAAATGGATTTATACAGGGTATACATATCGATTGCGCTATCCAAAGCTTGCCAGCTTTCACTTGTATATTTAATTTCTAGCTACCCTGCTTACGAATTCTCCCATTTACTGGGTAGCCAAATCGAATGTGCTATGCAAAACATGTTACTGAAACATTAAATTGGGCGAGAAAATGCCAATCAAAGAATGTGATAAAAGCTACCAAGAAATGTGTGCATCGAAACGTGCATAGTTTGTCGAATTCCTTCAAACAGTTGCATAGCAAGCATATATATATACATATATATATATGTTACATATATAGTTGCTTCAGCTGAAAATTGAAGGAGCTAAGACTAAAGCCTGAAAATAGTTCAAAGATAAGGAATTATGAGGCAGACTCAGTGCAGAACTCATGGGACAAACATCAATAGCTTCAACCGACAACTTGAATAGCGGCCGCAACGTTTAATAGTCCTTAACCCACTCGGCTTCAGTTGTAATTGGCCATCAATAACAGACAAGGACATGCCAGTGAGCGTGGCCGAACTTAAGAAATAGAATTCAAGTATTTGCAATGCTCCATTTAATCAACAATTTTATCGATGTATGTGTGCATGTGCGTGAATGTGAGTGTATGTGTGTGTACGTGTATGCCTATGTATGCGTGTGTTAGTGTGTGGGTGAGAAATATTTCATAACTTGAGTTAACTATTTCTTAGAATTCATTTGCGTTCCTGTTCTGATTTCCTTTCCATTGTTGCATTGTTGTGTGATTCAACTATTTTGTCCTATCTGAAGTGAATTGATTCCGTTTTCTGGTATTCGATTTACTTCTTCTTCTTCTTTTTGTCCTTATCCTTCTCCTTATTGTCCTCCTTGGCTGGGCATGAGGACAAGTAGCCGCCACTCTTCATACGATCAAACGCATCCAACGGATCATAATTTGTGTAGAAATTCCTATATTTCACCTTACGCGGCACATTGTGAAATATATAAAACAGAAATGGCGCCAACACGGACAAAAAGCAAGCCGTCCTCAAATTTTTCATAATTTTTTTGAAATGCGTATTGTGCATAGGAAATTTGATATTCTTCAGCTGTTCTGGCTGCAATGGAAAAGGAAAGTGTAGAAATTCTACATCTGCATCAAATATAAATAAATTAAAATATACATATAACATATGAAAAAATATAAACACATTTAATCAAATATACATATATGTATATGCATAGCTATACTTCTAAATATATTTCCAGATTTTATGTAGACTATTACTCACTGAAAGTGGTGGCGGCTTACATTCCTGTAAAGAAAAGGATTTTATTAAAAAAAAATAGATTTTTACTTTTCCTTAATAATTTATTTTACCATTTTTGGTTTTGCGGACATTTTGTTGAGTTTTTAAAAATGTCTGTAACGTCCACAACAAATATAGGTGAACTGAATTATTTGGTTTGCTTCAAATGAGACCTAAAGCAAAACATACTTTGACAATAGATTAGAGATTGAAAAAACAGAAAGAGAACTAAATTAAATTATCTAGGCTTTAATTTATTACAAATAATATCGTAAGTAAAATATATATTAAAAAATAATAAAATAAAATATAATTTGATACAAAACACAAAAAAAAAAATGTAAATGAATTAAATTATATAAAACAAGCATGAAAATATCTATATAGATGAAATATATAAATTTATATTTATGTTTATTTATATTTAACCCATTTTATCACAATAAATATGCTGGGAAATTAAGCTGCCAAAAAAATTAACGATCTAAATTAATATTATTCAATGAACAGGCAAACTCTATTAAAGCTTAAAAAGTTGTTTTCTTAAATATACAGAAAAAACTAAAATTTATTTTCCATTTTTCATAATTTTTCGGGAATTTAAATAGTATTTAATTTACTGAAGCAAAAAAAAAAAAGACAAGTCAAATTATTGTCAATTTTTTTTTGTGTTCCAGCTGTCATTAATGCCAAGTCAATATGATTGATTGTAGCATTTCACGATGCAGGCAATCGACTCATTGGCGTCAGTATGTGAGGGAGGAGGCAAGCAATTTGTCAGGCTTTTAGACAGTCAAGCTTAAAAAAGCGAAGACAATCTACTACTGCAATTAGTTGACTATTTAGCAAACAACTTAGAGAAAATGGAGAAGAAAGCGCAAAATGCATAGCTGAAGGAAACTGTCAGTTAAACGAAGTGTTGAAAAAGCTCAGCAAGCCAAACAAGCTTTAAATTAATATGTATGTATTATATTAAATCATAATTTCAAGTCATCCAAACTTAATATCTAAGAGTTTGCATCGCTAAACTACCATGACTGGCTAAGCCAGCTGAAAACAAAACTAAACACTCTCAACATTTTCCCAGGGGTACAGGCTACACACATAAAGAAGGAAAGATAGAAGCGAAAGCGCCACGCTGACAAACGAGGAACAGCGCTTACGATGCTTAACATAACCATTTGTCTAAGGCCTGTGGGTTGGTGGGTAATAAATGTTTGCTGGCTGTGTAAAGAAAAATACGTGGCATACTTTAAGGCGTGCGGCCGACAACATTTCTGCTTACAACAAATGGAAGCCAGATGCAAAAAGCTTGCAAAATATGTGAATTAACAGCTTAAGGAATTTTTTTTTGTACCACTCAGCTATACACTGCGAGTGAGTATAACAGACAAAGTGAAGGAGTTGATTTGGGGCAAAGTAGAGCAACTATCTATTGATATGAAGGGTAGATGAATTGAGAGGAAGATTGAGTAGTTTTAAGAGTTGCTAGGGAAACCAGAGGAACTATCCATTGATATAGATTGAAAGACAATTAGGAGGAGGATTAAGCTCTATGAATAAAATTTTGAATAACTGTTAAATGGAAATTTTTATGTTGATAAATTGTAAAGAACAAGTGAATAGCTAACACCTCTAGTGGAGGTGCTCGACTAGGAGATAATTTGATCCCAGTCCTATGCCATGCACCTTTGTAAGACGAGGTTGTCAATTAGCATATCTAACAAATATGAAGTCTTTTGTTTTAATAGACTAACAGCCAGATGCACAGCAAAACCAATATACTCTCTTATCACTTCGCGTACGAGTATAGAAGTGTAAAAGCAGAAAAAATAGTTACAGCAGAAGTTTGCTTATTGATGGCAATTTATATTTGCCTCGTTTTTGTTAGTGTCTACAAAAGTTGCTCAGGTGCAAATCAACGTTGCTTAGCAACCAGGTGAACTTCCGCATTTGCAGAGCCCGAACACGTGCGCAAGGCGAAACAAAAGTATTTGCATATGAAATGCAGTTGAAGTGGCTTTAAAATGCAGCTCAGCTCCTTCATGGCGAACTCTATGCAAAGTGCGCCGATCTTAAAGAACATTTGATTTTTGAGTGCTTGGCAACAAATGAGGCAAAGTTGTAGAAATGCGACCCGAAATGAGAATTCAGCTGGCAATAAATTTTACATTTTCACTGACGCCGCATTCTCTCTGTTAAAATTCAACCCAAACCAACGCCTCCACTGCCTCTCCTCGTCGAATGTGTCGTCGTTGCCAGTTTATTGAAATTTTATGCAATTCTTGCACTTTATAGAAAATGCATGCACTTTGTTAACGTGGCTGGAAGCGTGTGGCCCGCGCGCCGCCTGGGGTTATGCAACACGATTAAAGTTTGTCTTCGATACTCTCTGAGTGTTTGTTGCCGAACTGTCAAAAGGCTTTCTCACCACAAGTAACCGAAATTGTTAGTTAAGTAAAATTAAGGTGTGAAAACTTTTAGCATTCTGCGAACCTTCGCATCCTTCGTTGGCCATTAAATAATTCAATTGGCAACTGCCAATTTTCCCAATGCTCATTGTTTTTTTATTATACCTCTCGCAGTCATTCAGGCTTGAAATTTAATTTGGCCTCCACTTTTATTACATAATTTCTTAATTCAGCACTTATGTCATGGCAAGCGAATAATAATTAAAAACGGAAATGGAAATGGAAGTGTCACAGCAACTGTTATTCCGTCGCCAGGCTTGGTAAATGAAAATCCTTTCTTATGAAATAATAATGAACAAGCATAATTGGGCTTTAACCGCTGGAGAGATTTATTTTAAGTAGTAAAAGTTGAAGGAAAAGAAGTAGTAGTAGTAGTGAGAGTAGAAGTAGAAGTAGTAGTAAAAGTAGATGTAGAAGTAAAAGTTGAAGTAGTAGTAGTGGTAGTAATAGTAGTAGTAATTGTAGTAGCAATAGTAGTAGCATTAGTGTAGTAGAAGTAATAGTAGTAGTAGAATTATTAGCAATAGTAGTAGTAGTAATAGATGTAGTGTAGTACTAGTAGTAGTAGTAGTAGTAGTAACTTTAGTAATGCTAGTAGTAGTAGTAGAAGTAGTAGTAAAGAGTAGAATTAGAAGTAGTATAAGTAAAAGGAGTAGTAGTTGTATTACAAGTACCGTTCAAATGATCAGTATAAGTATAAGTTGTAGTAGTAGTAGCTAGTTCTCTTTCATCAATAACTAGAGATTATCGAATACCAAATAGATTCACATTGAAAAAGTACTGCATGAGTTAGAGAAACTTAAGGAACCTTTGCAATCTATTTAGCTCCAATTAATTTACTAACTCTAGCTAATATTAATAGTAAGACATTCGCTGTATTATGACTCTATTTACGCCCTTCATAGTTTAGAATATAAATTTTTATGATTAATAGTTCACATTTACCATAAACTTTGGCCCTGATGTCGACCCAAGTCCTTGAATAAGTATCCCAAACGCTTATCAAGTGGTTAAGCTACTCTAATATATTTAACTGATATTTAAAGTGTTGTGCTTTGCATTGTTTCGTAATAAAATATGGCTGCAACATTTAACAATTCCTTTCAGCATTTACTAAGCAGTTAATTAAAGTTGACTTCAGAGCCCTTTACGCCCTTTGGGCCAATACCATGAAATAGTTTGCCAACTTAACTCAACCGCTCGCAGCCACGCACAAAATTTGCTCATTTTCACACAACACACACACTTGCACACACACATACACACATATGAAGCTGTACATTTTATGTGAGGGTAATCCGTTGTGGCCTGCAACAAATCCTACGGTGAGATTTCAGAGATTTCCCTTAGTGCTCGACTCGAGCGCAAATATCAAATGGCCTGACACCAGGCAGCCAGTCAGCCAGCCAGCCAGGCAGTCATGGAGGCAGGCAGATGGATGGATGGCTGGTTGCCTGGTTGGCTGGCTGAAAGGATCCCTACGCAGAGCTGGCAGTAGTTTCCATTGTTTAAGAGCAGCTACTCAAGGGATATCAAGCAGTCACTGCCACTGAATGCAAAATCAGTGAAAACGCTATTCAAAACTGCATATGCTCTGTCATGAATGAGTAATATGAATGTATTCATCATACAGCTGAATTATGTCAGGTTTTGGTAACAGTAACTGAGTAACGAACAGTGATTTCTATGCTATTTATATGGCCGACCTGTACTTGAATTAACTGCATTTAGTTTCACAGCGATTTCGAATGAATATTAAATGAGGCATCCGAATGCCAAATACATATAGCTATTCCATGGACACAAAAGCTTTTATGGTTTAGAGGATTTGCTAGCCAAGCGCCATTCACTATTTTACTAATGAAAATCAAACTTCTGAAACCACATCTGAAATAAGAATACCTTAATCGAATCTTCATAATGAAAAATATTACAATTAGGACTGAGATCAGGCTAACTCTTAGTCGCGCCCCGCGACTAGAGCTTTCTTACTTGTGTTAAGGTACTTTCGTATCACTCCTAAAAACTTTTAAGAAATGTACTCATTCAATTTAAAATATTTTAGAAATATCTAATGTGATGTGGATATTCTGGTTTCACAGTCAAATTCAACCGTTAAGAAACCTTCACAAGGGCAAGTCTGATACCTGATTCCCAACTTCCAATATATTTACAAAGACAAAAATTTTGCTGAGTATTTGATTGAGACTAGTTCAATATAAAATCAATATTTGTATATACTTTTTGTATATTTTTCCCATCAGTAATCAGTATTTTCTACCCAAGCGATATTTACTTAAGAGGCTAAGATTACTCAGACTTAAACTAAATTTCAGTAAATGAACATAAAAATATTTAAAATTTAAATTAAAATAAATGTATTTAAAATACAAAAAAGCCACTCTTAAAAATGTAAATTTTTTGATTCTATAAATTTCTAACAAAATGTTTAACTTAAACTAGAAAAATGCTCTGCAAAACTAAATAAAATTTAGCTGCCTTTAAAATGGCACAACGGAAAGAGCGACTCTGCACACCTCCTGCGACACACGAAATGTTGAAAATATGTTGGATGAGTGTGTGTGTGTGTGAGTAACTGTGCATGTGTTTGTCCATTTATGTGTGTTCATTTGGCGCAAAACACTGCGACTGGGCGACACGCCTTTTGTTTGTCGGCGTCAAGGCGAAAATAGGTCTAACCCCTATGCAAAAAAGAAAACTATGCTGCAATTTTATTGTATGGAAAACATTTCCATGCCGCATTCAACTACGCATGGCACCTGTGTGTGCCGCATGCCCCTGCACAACACATAGCAACTTGTCGACCTTTGACATATCAACTTTTTTCACGCGAAATTCTGAGACTAAATTAAATTCCACAAAATTTAAATGTAAATAAAAGCGAAATTTATTTTATTTACACAAATTATTTTTTTATTCCAATTTTAAATGAAATTTTCGAATTGTTGAATTAGGCAATGTATAAACAATTTTCATTTACTGATTCTCACTATAAAATGCAAATAACATTTCTTGTGTATCCAACAAATTCTATTTAATTTTATTAAACAAATTTCAAACTTCTCTGTAGCTGTCTCCCGCTCTCACTCACTACCTCACTCACTTCGTCATTTAATTTTCCCCTGGTAACTTCTGTCTCTTACTTAGTATATAACTATCTTCCATTGCATTGTTTACCTCCTTCATTTCTAACTATATTATATTTGTCATCCACGCCCATTCAATAATTTTCACTATAATCCGAAGTATCAACATTTCTCTTAGAGATTTATAAATTTCTGTTTGTTTTTTCTTGTTTTGTTTTGTTGTTGTTGATTTTTCTCTTTGCTACAAATATATTTCGCTATTCTTGTTTGCAAGCGCGTGCTCATAATATGTCCATCAAATTGTTTCGCATACGACATAAAAGTTTATAAAGCGAAAGCCATAACGACGCCAACCACACTGCGCCACGGCAAGCTTTAAAGTGAACATTCCCATATGACACTGAAAGCTGGTTGAACAGGCTTAGAAGGTTAACTATGTATGTATATATATACATATATGATATGTGTATATAAAGCACATTTGGCAGTCAAATTTAGCATTAACTTTATTGTTGAGTTGAGCGTTGAGCGTTGATATGTGCTTCATTTAAGTGGCATCACGAAGCAAAACCACAATCAGCATAACAAGGACAGCTGACAAGGGTAAGTCAACATATTTAGCGAGCAATTTGTTGGACCTCTTCTCCCTGCTGTCGCCTTCTTTGTCTTCACAGTTTTTGGCGCTGACATTTGCTTAGCTCAGTTTCGTTATGTATGACGTGCGGCTGGCAGCAGTTGAGCATGATAAAACATTTAGCCATCGCTGTTTAGAGTGGCGAAAATAAATTGAAAAATATTAAAAATTTTACTTGGAAAATGTCGACAGGGCAACAAATAAAGCTTCAATACCTGCAACATTTTGGTTTCAGTCATAAACTTTGCTATCTTTTTGCCGCGCTGCTCAATGGGGCGTATGCGTAATATGTGTTAAATGACTTAAAGCCAAACAAGTTGTTTAGCGTGTGTTGAACCTTCGCTTCAATAGGCATTTACTAACTTGAAGCTTCTGGCTTCTGGCTTCTGTCATTCACTGACATCGCCTTTTGGTCGCATTTTGTTCAGACATAAATCGCATCTGGCATCATTCACATACAGCCACATGAAAGTTATCACATGCCACACGCCGGGCGGCACAGCTTTTGGCCAGAGCGACATCGCCTGGTTTGCCACCGACCTGCGCTCGTATTTCTGTCTGTCATATTTCACTCTCCATTTTATTATTTTGTTTTGCTCTTTTTAGCCTTTTAGGCGTTCAAATTTGTTGCGTGCCATCAAAAGTTTTTGAGCAGCATCAGAAGCAGCAGCTTTAAGCGAGAAGATTCTTCAGCAAAGATTTTCAATAACTTAAGACTTATTGATATGGGCCCAAAGTAAACAACGCGTGCTTGATTTAGAAACACACAGAGGGAGAGGGAAAACTTTGCCAAGTGCCATTAAAATACTTAGAAAACTTCTTAAAAAGTTCAAATTTATTTTAAATAATCTCTGAGCTTAAGATTGCAAAAAGGTTCTCTTGATGCTTCAATCTGCATTGATTATTGGGATTTGACTTTGTCCCGATAACTGATAATTGAATTAGAGCTAGGGTCCAAATGGATGGGCCAGCTAGATAAGTGTGTAAATAAGTTATTGCATTTTGGGGACTTAATAAACAGCTAAGATAGACAGATATTATTAAAGGATCAACAACTGAGGCAAATCAATAATACGAAAATTATATGAGTTATCCCAGGAAATTATATATATGTAAAGTTATATATATATTTAGTTTTATATATTTCAAACCGTTAAACAGCTCACACCTTGACCATGCCACCACATAAATAGCTCTCCTTCCTTTTACATCTCTTCGAATCTGTTGAAGACAACAAAATATTTTAACATTAAGAATTTATCATTTTTGTTGTCAAATATTTCATTACATAATTTATGTTTTATTTTAACTTAGCCCACACTTAACATTATTTCTGGCTTATATAACAATCCAACTAGTGACCAGCACATAAATTTAGCTCACCACAACAACAAACTCATTAGGAAATCTGCCGCGAAAGCCCAGCACGTGCCAAGCATATCCAGCCAACAGCAGCTGTGAAGCACACAACTTAAATAATTAAAATATGAACAAGACAAAATGAAGAATTCCCTCGAAAATATGATATATATAGTACACATATATTATATATATATATATATATATATATGTATAGCGCGAAGCGTGAACATTTGCAACCACAATTTATTTACAAAGAATTTACGCAAAGGCAAGCCTAAAAAAAGGCCAACAGTGAACGTGCCAAGGGAGCTGCATGCATACAAACACACATATACATATATATATATATATATATATATATATATATATATATAGAGCATATCTTCATTATATATATATAAGAAATTTTGACATAAATCTACTTTACGTGCTAGTACTTAGATATATCTGAACCGGATTTTGAATTTTAGCTGAGTTATGAATGTGCTACGCATTGCGCATACGCCATTTTAACATGATTACAACTGCGCTGCCTAAGGCTGAAGCAAAGGAAGAAACTTCGCTAAGAATTACATAAATACTTTAACTTAATTAAGTTCTCATAGGAAGGCACATGGCGAACGCAGTATGTCGGCTGATGATCTAAACAACAATCAACTCACGCTTTGGCTTTTTCTATTATTGATTAGTAAGAATTAATAAGCTCACTATCTACTGCCTGATAAAAATCACCATTTTTATTTCGAGAGATTAAATTGAAGCTCTGTAAAGAGCACAATTCTCACTCTGACTGAAACTACGGCCAGCAAGTTATAAGTTAGTTCAGGGTTTAAATATAGCCTAGAAAATATAAGAAGTAAATTTCTTAGATTAAAAATTAAAATATAATATGAATATAGTATATAAATATATATAGTATATATGAACTAATTTAAAAAATAATTCAGTCTCGTTAGAAGTTAGCACAACTTTCAGATATTTAACAAATCCAATACCACGAAATAAATACCTTCAAGCTTCTTCTTGCTTTTGAGTGGCAATGTGGCAAAAGAAAAAAGAAGCAAGGACCTAAAAACATGTTTCAATTTAAATTTTTAACAAACTAATCTACTATTTAAACTACATTTGGCTCACGTAGCGTTTACTTCATTTAAATGAAATTATCACTGTGTATGCTGATGCTCAGCTATTTAATTAAAAATATTTATTTTACAATTTAATAAAATATACATTGTTATATAATATTTATATAATTGACTATTTATTATAATGTGTTTCTAACATACATAAAAGTAATCAATATACTTTGTTCTTATCTAATCCCATTTACATCATTTACATATTTTCATCACAATTTCTGCAGCTATAATAATTACACAAGCATTCGTTACAACAGCTACACATTTGCTGTGGTTTAGAAGCTGATTTATTATATTTTAACTAATGCTATTATTTCTTTATTGCATAATTCATGGCAGTGTCAACATTGTGCTTACATAATTTTCCATTCAGAGTCTCGCGCGTTTCAGTTATTTGTGTGTTAATTACTGTTAACAATGTTGCGACGGACCTTTATCCCTTGGCTTTCAACCCACTCAACTGACGTTACATTTAGCATGATTCTCTCCGTTTGCTATGTTTAACTGTAAACAAATGTGAGGGCGCAACGTGATTAAAATTGAGTCTTAAGACATGAAAAGTTTCAGTTACTTTAAGGTAATTCAGGTGAAATCTAAATTGTGAATGATGATAAACTCGTGGTGTACTTTTAAGTTGTTCTTGATTTGTCTAAATGTTTAGAGTTTTCAAATAAGAAACAAAGCATTTTATGCCCAAGCCTCCAGAGAGTTATTATTATTGTTTATCTCCTCAAAGGCACGGTTAAGCCTCAAACCAAATCTTCTTCTTCTAAACTGACTTTTATACCATTTAAATAGTTGAACAAAACTTTTGCTTGAAAACCTTTTCCACCAGCCGACCACATATAATGAAAATAGAAAAAGTCAAAAGCTCAAACTTTTTCTCTACCAAAGCCAGGTTCAATGCACGCTGGTCAAAATAAAATAGCTCTTTAATCTTTAGATAATTCAAGTCAGAAACAGAGCATAAACTATTTTAAAAAAAAATAATAAAAAACTTGCACACATTTCAAGCGAATCAAACTATGCAAACAGCTTTGAAGCAATAAAAACAAAAAGAAAACAATTTTATTGCAGTTGTAAGTAGAAATTGAAGTTAGCCAGACAAGAAATCATTTGAGCAGGTGCAAACGACTTGGAAAAACTCTCTCGACTCAGTCAGGTGAGTCAGCTGGAAAGTGTTGCAAATCACAGCGTGAATAATGACAAAACTTTTCTGCTGAGCAAAACTAAAAAAACACAGAAAATTAAATAAATCTTAATGCAAGAAATGCAAATGTAACAAATAAAATACTTATTAGCTTAGTTAGGATAATGCTTGCACTTATTTCTGAGAAAGTTGAGGTATCAAATAAATTGCTTACAAATTCATAATAATTTTTTAATTAAGGGCAGGCCTTGACACATTAAACTCCTTAAAATCCTCAATATAAAATTGTATTTTTGTACGCCAAACATTAGAATAAGCTAAAAATAATTCAATATAATGCAGATTTTGTGCATTTTGCAGAGTTCAGTGAATCGTAGTAGAGCTTTTCATGATGAATGAGCGACAGCTGGCACATGCTAATGATTTAAGTGCGTTAGCGCCGAAAGCTGTGGCCACAAACCGGCTACCCCGGCTCCTTGATGGCTTGGCCGTCTGCCTGCCAGCCTGGCTGACAGATTGCAAACGAAAGCAGATGTAGCTGAGTCAATCGTTTGGCCAGACTTGGGCTTAGGCTTACAGAGCAAAGCCAAAGACACTAAAATGTAGCTCAACAAGATGGACACGTGGCGTATGTGCAATATTTTTGCACGTACCTCGGTCAAACTAACGAAGTTGTTCAGAGCGACTAATTGAATTCTTTTGTTGGACTATTGATTGGCTCTAATGCCGGCTTAGCTTGCCCGAATAAAAACTAAAATTAAACTTCTTTAAATGATTAACTTGAGTCTATGGTAAAGCCATTAGAGCTGTATGAATTTTAGCTTGATATGACTTCAATATGAGCGTATTTTATATGCTCTAAAACATATCTCAGCTTTGGCCATTTTCATCACATTTTGAGTTGAGTGCTCTAATTATTACTGTAATTAATTAATGCAGCAGCATTTGGCAAATCAGTTTTTTTTTGTCTGCCTGCCTGCTTTGACCATTAGACGACTTTTTGCCTTCTGGCCAAAAAAGCAATTAATTAAATCAGATGTCCAGCTGCTGCTGGTACTGCATATATGTAGCTTGTTTTATGCATCCCATTGAGAATTTAATTAAAGCTTTATAGCTCATCATATTTAAATTACAAGTTTACGTCTCAATAATATGCCAAAGATTCAATTAAAATAACAAAATTTTCATTTAACTAATAATTTTCCAAGCATAACCACATCAAAGTACTCAAAGGCTATGAATGAACTTTACAAAAAAATATTTTATTTAGCCAAAATATAGAAAGTATCAATTTAAATTATAAATATAATTTTAAATAAATTAAAATGAAATATATTTTCAATTAGATATTTGTATATATATAAAAAAGATCTATAAATATGTATAGTTAGTCATTATATTATAAACTTTCACCACAAAAAATAATCCCGTATTAAATAAAATCTACATTATAAATTCCTGTAGAGCGAAAGACCAACGTAAAAACAAAGTGAGCGACGTCAACAAACGAAACCGCAAAGTTCGCGCTGAGCACAAAAACAAAAGCAAGAGTAAAAGCAATAACAACTTTGTGACAGGTTCAAGTTCAAACCAAAGAAAAAGATAAATACAAACGCACGAGCACAGAAAAACCAGCAAAATCATTCGGGTTAACATAAACAGAAAATGTTAGATAACAGTGCTGCTAACGAGCAGCACTGCAGGCAGCAAATATTCGTACAGTGGCAGCGCTGCTGGCGTCACGCGTTGCTGATGTAGCAGCGCTGCTGACGTCTAGTGCAGTTGAGATACAGCAGCTAATAACAGTGCTCGGCATTTAGCCGAAGCGCTACTGGTAAGATTAACAGCTGAGACGTTCATGTTTAAACGAAAAACAACTAAAAGTACAATCACACGAGCACAGAAAATCCACCAAAAGCAAGCGTGTTAACGTTAACAGTAATTGTTAACTAACAGCACTGCTGGCAGCATATATTGGTACAGTAGCAGCGCTGCTGGCGTCACGCGTTGCTGATGTAGCAGCGTTTTTGTCGTCTAGTGCTGTTGAGATGCTGTTAACAATGCTCGGCTTTTGTCGGAAGCGCTGCTGTTGCAATTAACAGTTAAGGCGGAAGCCCAAAGTAAAAATTTTTATATTTATTAAACAATATAAAATAATTTACAAAATATTTTTAAAATGGTTTTGGCTAAAGTAAAATATATTCACTTAATCAAATAAATAAGCAAAAATTAATTTATTGCTAAATAGATATACACTTTTAAGAAATACTCCAGAGTTACATTTATATACATACATATATAAACTTTCCCATTTCATGTTTGTTTACGCCTTCCTTGGTCCATTTTTCTATTAGATCTCAAACTTGTTATTTACGACCCAATGACTGGGACGAAGTTACGAGTTTTGCTTTACAGCCTCATAAAGTAGAAAGTGGCAGCAGCTTCCGTTGGGCCAAATCTTTGATGGCTCTGGACCAAGTTGTAAGCAAAAACTAATATGCATATACTATAGCTAGACATAGACAGACTCACATATAAACTTGTCTTACTCAACTTTTGCTCTACCTCTGCTGGCTAGCTTCCCTTTATATCTTAATCAATTTTAATTTTTTGCTCATTATTGGCATATGAAATCTATGCGGGTTTGCTGACTCTTTTGGCAAACAATTGTTTGCGTTTGCTGCTATTCATGGTTCAAGGACCATCAATTTATCATATTATGCTGCTCTGCTTCTTGCCTGTTTAGATAATGAACAAAATCAACATTTATGCAGTTGCTTTTGTTGTAGTTAAAGTTGTTGTAGTTGTAACGCTGTTCATTCTATGCTCGGTTAACTGAGGTCAGCCAGCGCCCAAATGTATGCTTTGTTTTTATGCGACTCGCATACAAATGAGCATGTCTCTTACGCTGTTCATCTGTGAGTGTGTGTGTGTGGGTGTGGATGTAAATGAACAGGTTATATGCATGTTTATATACATGCAACTTTTTGCTTGTAGTTATTTGCACAATTCCTTGCATATCATTAACTTTAATTCTAATTTCAAAATTTTTTATTTATTTAATTCCATTTAATATTTTGTATGTCTGAGAAAACTAGAAGATAATTAATTTTAATTTTAGTTTTCTTATAGTCGGAAAACACTCAATACTCAAGTGTTTAGTTATATTAGTTTTGTGCTAAGTCCAGCTTTCCGTGCATGCCTATTACCGCAAACCAATTCACTTCTATTGAAGCTAGAGAGTTGACAGAGTCGTCATATACAGTGTAAATACTTTCCAGATACGCGAACTAGGGGCATGGCAATTCGCAAAATTGTATTTGTAGTATAAGAGAAATGTTATTATGCAAGATGCTACACACTTAAAGTTTGTATATATATATCGCGTAAGCAGGCCAAGGCAAAAAAATATAGAGTATATATATATACGTTCATTGAAGACGTAAACAATCGGCTAAAACTCCATTTCTCACCTACTTAGAGCTCGAAACTCAAAACTTAATCACTAACTTACTGTTGACTTCCTCTTCTGATTTACCAAAAAGTATCTTTTGATGGCATGGCTAATATCTTCTTAATATGGGGATCAGATCATATATTTAGTATATATATATTTTTTATTTGTGGATGAAACTCTCGAAAGCCATTTAAGAAACCATTAAAAAAGCAAGCGCTCAATTCCAAATTGTAATTCAGCAGGCATAAAAAACACTTGTTAAAGATTTTATTGCTCGTTGCTAAGCGACTTTCTCTAAAGTAGATCCAAATGCTTTAGCCAAGATTTCCGACTGTTGCTATTACCATTTGCCATAAGCCATTAGCTGTCTCTGTAAGCTTCATATTTAATTAAAGGAATTCGTGCTCAGCTCAACATCTTATACTATAAATCATAATTGCATACTAATTAAATAATTTATCGACTTATTTACTAATAAATGACATACAAATGTACTCAAAATGTGTTTTCACCTAATCATTTATTCACTTGCCCATTGCGTGTTGCAGTTTTACAACTTGCTTTGGCTGCACGCGGCGTATACGTAATGCAATTGGCCTGCAGCCATGGCAAATAACACTGCACATATTTCTAATTTCTACATTTATTATTTAAGCCACAGTTAACGCGTTATCCTTGGTTCTGGGTCAACTCTAGTGAATCCTTGACCCTCAAACAGGTTCTCAAAATTCGATTCGGATATAGTCTTCGGACTTCCTCAAGACATTGAATTCTGCCGGCTCAATTTGGCAATGCATTCATTAAGCTTCTTCTTTTTCAGCACAATTTTAAACTCATTTGCATGACTAGCAGCTGGGGTCTGCTTTTAGTGCTAATTAGGTTAGTGGTGCAACATGCAACGAGCGGAGGCAACTGCAAATTATGCTTGCTGACATTATCGCTGCGTGTTAAAGAGCAGAGACAAGCAGGCGGTCAGCTACCAAGCCAGCTCATTTGGCCAAAGAACTTAGCGAGAATAACAAAGTTAGACAACAACTAGTTTGTGGGTGGCGGCGCGTTGTCTGTGGCAAGGCGGATATGGCAAATCAGCTGGCTTATCAACCACAACAAACGTCAAAACAGTTTCCGGGTTGGTCAACTCGCGAAGTCACAAAGTCTAGCTGGAATTTAAGCAACATTTGTTAACCATTTTTATATATAAAGGTAAACCCAAAGATATATATTTAATTATAAAGTATTTTATTAACTCTCGGGAATTACTTCGAGGCGAATCTCTGTTATCGACTGCATAAAAAGTAAATCTATTAAAAAACTAAGAATTTATAAATTGTCTTTATGTAGATGAGCTACAATTCCAATCATTCCAAGCTTCTTTTATACACAGCACACACACATATATGATGCAAGGTATAAACACCTTCATTCCTCATCTTCATCTTGTCGACTGAGAATATTTCTTGTTATTACACTATTTATTGAAAGTGAAGCTCAATGAAAGCAATTCAAATTGAATTTTCAATATTATGTATAATTTATCTAATAAATACTCAGATATAAATATTTTCGATTTAAACAATTTTATTTTTCTTTTTGGCTAAAATTGGTCAACAACTAATTGGCAAGGCTTTATTTGTGTGCCTTCATTCCAGGCCATTTGGCTAGCCGCAAAGATAAAACAAAATCAAAACCGAAAAGTATTCAATAGCTTGGCAAAGCCTGATTGACAGAGGCAAATGAAGTGCTTCTCCATTTGAGAATTCATTTGAAATGTTCCCAAAACCGGAAACCAAAATAAAATTGAAATTCTAGGAATGTGCAATGTGTGGTCAAATAAGATCTGAGATCTGAGCCGACTGCAGAAAAACTGATGGGGTAGTTGGGGATTAGGCGGAAACGAATTCAATTGAATATATTTGACAAAGTGCAATTGACAAGGTAAATGCACTTTAGACAATTTCAGTATGTGCATTCCAATTGACATATATAATTGAATATTTACATGCCTGGCTCGAAGATTCGATTGAAAGCATTTCGTTCGTAATCGTAAGGCGCTTAAATGATGTAGAAAGGATAATGCACAAGTGCAGTAAAAACAAGTAAGAGAGCTATATATATTTGCGAGTGCCTGACTAGGAGATACCCGGCGCATACTGAGAGAGAAAATGACATTTGCCACGCCTCAATTTCTTTCTCAAAGACTTTATACCCTGACTTCCAATTTTCGAGGGAAGCAGAGTATAAAAATGTCGTATGGAATGTCCCACAAGCTCTGCCCAAATCTCAGCAAGCAAACAAAGTTGAAAACAAAAATATAAAATCAGCACAAAAAACATTTCACAAGATACTCAAAGAAGAGAAATTACTGTGAAATCAAATGCCTCATTTGTAAATTTAATAATTCATTTGCGTCAACACGAAAGCAGTAAAAAGCGCTGATAAAAAGAAAAAAGGGTATGATACAGTTGTATAAAATGTGTGCTAACATAAAAGGGTTGATTAAGCTCAGATAAGTTAACTGCAAATCAAATTGGGGGCAATAAAAAGTAAATGAAGTTAAAGTTTTAGGACAAAGTAAGTTTCCATATTGTTTAGGCTCAATAAAAAATATATATGTGTATATAAAAGCACTATTAAATACTTAAAAAAATTGAATATTTAAAAACATATATATATAAAAATAATAAAATATTACAAGCAAAGTAAACTTCATATATGCGTAAAAAAATCAACTATTATAAAGTTATTAAAAATTAAAATATAATTAGAAGAAATGAATAAAGAAATGCATTAAAGTAATAGTAAATAATTAATTTATATATACTAACATTGAAAAGAAGAAATGAAAGAAAAAAAAAACAAAATAAATATACAGAAAATATATTTCAATATTAAAAGAAGAAATGAAAGAAAATACAAAATAAATATACAGAAAAATATATTTCAATATACAGAAGTTTAATATATATTAAAAATTTATTTCAAGTCAAGAGGGGCTAACTCGACTCCTGGTTTCATGTTAATCAGGAATATATATATATATATATATATATAGTTTATATACCACTCGTGTATATAGAAGTGCCTACTACACATATTTACACAAAACATCATACCCTGTTAGCTCCCATATTCAAAAGAGTCTTTTACATATACATGAAAACTCCTGCTGCTCATACCAAATGCCTGACCAAATGCAGCAACTCTTTGGGAAGGCAATAAAACCCAAAAAGGACAAACAACTCAGCACAGCTTATGCATGTGTGTGTGTGAGAGAGTGTGAGTTTATGTGTGCATGCCTGAAGTGTGAGTTGCCAGCGAGCCGACATATAGCAGACCCACAACGATGTCGGCCGGAAGCGGAAACTCGCGCACACAGACACAAGTGGAGCGCACACACATACACGCAGCAACGCCCACAGCAGCCAAAAAGAAAAAAACAAGAAAATGAATTTTAAAAAAATAAAACCCTGCAAAGACTTGTAAATTTTTAAACCCAACTTAAGTTTAGTAAACAGCAAAAGCAGAAGAAGAAGAAACAGAGCAAATACACAAATTCTTAAAGCTGGCGCCTGACTTAATTGCCAACAATTTCAATGGCTTAAAGTATATAATTTTCTGACTTAATTTAAGCATACGTTTTGCCGTTGCCTGGCACGTCTCAGCCAACTAGCTGCAAAAACTATCTTGACTTTGTTTTCCTTTGCTGCAAATGCGAAAAAACTTTGCACTTTTACACTTCTTTTATTGCTATCTCTCTGCACTTTTCTAGTTTCCTCTGCGTCGCTCTCTCTAGGGTTTGGTATCTACTGCTATATATCTTATGACGCGCTTGCAGGTATGAGCTATTCAATTACATTTACCAAAACAATGAGTGCAATTAAATGAAATTATGTATGGCTCGAGTTAAGTGCAAATGACTTAGGGACATCCTTAAGCAGAAGGTGAGAAAATTTATAGAAGATGAAAAAGATGAGGAGGAAATAATTTAAGGAGATAGTTGGAGAAGAAAGTTGGAGGAGATACTTGGAGTGGATAGGAGATAGTTGGAGGAAATAGTTGAAAGAGATAGTTGGAGGGTGTCGTATGAGCAGATAGTTAGAAGAAATAATGATAGGAGATAGAGAGGAAAGTTAGAGTGGACATTTAAAGGAGCTAGTATGAGTAGACGAAACTAGTTGCACTGTTAAGTTTAGCTTCATTAACAACGCATGACTTCAATAATATTACAGGATATATAAATGAATGAAAACCAATAAATTTTTTAGACTTAAGCATCTTAACCTCTGCAGGACTTAATTTGACATTTAAATTTAATTTTTACATTACAGGAAACAGAAATATGCGCAAACAGCAAGATAGACATTGAAGGGAAATAATAAAGAAAGTAGTTTCTATTTATGAAACATTTTCAAGCAAAGGTAAAAATGAATGCTTTATATAGAAAATGAAAGACATACTGCCAAACATTTTATTGACAAATTTTACTCAACTCTAATTAATGAAGAGGGGCAAACACAGGAGAACACATACACCAACACACATAAAACAAACTCAGTCAGCAGAGACAGCGAAAATAGCTATCAAGTAATTAAAATGCTCATGAATCAACATTTGTATCAAACACACTTCTACCATATACCAAAAGTAAATATTATATCAGTGAAGGCGAACTATGTAGCCAAACAAATGTCAACATAAATATCAAAGCGCAAAAACTGAAAGCAAAAGCAAAAGCAACAAGTGCAAATTGTAGATAAATATTGTGGCAGTTGATAATTTACAGAAAGAGCAAGATAACAGTCAACAGCAACATCACCTGAAAAAGTAGAAAAAAAAATGTTAAATTAACAAGAATTTCGAAAATATGAAATAAATAAACTGAAACTAAAAATTAATATTAATTGGTCATTCATAAAAGCATAAATATTATTTTAAAAGTAATTTTTTTTGTAGCTCACAAAATTTTCCATGTATTTCAAATGTTTATAATATTTTAACATATTTTTTCACACATTTTTTTTTGCCCACGTGCATAGCTTATTAGCTAAACACACATCCTACATTGCGTATGCGCAATTTGCGTTCGTAAATATTTACCCTAATATATGAGTAAAAATAAAAAATGAATTTCTAAAAACCCTCTTCATATTTGCATATTAAATATTCTTGGTCAGGTTTCATTTAGCTTACTTTACAAATATTTCATTTGCTAAATAGGTTTTTTCTGCTTTTTCTATAAAGCAGCTGTGTCTATCTATCCACAATAACTAGAGAAAGTGCTCTAAACACTATTAATAGAGTTAGCTAGAGCAGAATATAGGTAGCTGATGCTTTTGTCTTTTAATTGAATTGAAATTATTTTTTTTATGCCAACAATCAAAGCTTACCTCAAAGTATCGTGATTTTTTTTAGAGTAACGCAAGCTTAAATATTAAGAAAATAATGAATTTTATATTTTATAACAATTAAATGTATTTTATTTTATAGAAATTTGTCAGACAAAAATGTTGAAATATAATTTTTGATGTGAAGCGCAATCTAGAATATAAATTTTTACAATTAGCTCAATCTTCATTGCTAGTAAACAAAAGTGAACCTTTATATATGCTTATATATTTTTTTGTAGCGAATATCAACAATAAGATCTTGCGTTGCTATCTGAAGAACTGAGCAAGACATAAAGTAGTATAAATAGATACAGATAGCAAGAAGAACATTGTCTGTATATTGTCTATATGTACACATATCTACATAGAAATATTTTTAAATATGAAATGAAAATACTTGTCTCATTAGATTATTCCTTGATTATTTAAATACTTAATTACACTTATTTACTCGGAATACATTCCCCTACTGCTTCGAAATTTTAAGAAATAATTGAAGAAAAACACAGTTGGATTCCATGCGAAAATCGCTTTACTTAATCCAAATGGCAGATGATCGAATCTGGCGTCGCTTTTGCGACACAAAAGTTAACACTGGACGCATCACAGAAGCGTCCGGCGGGACAGGTGCCATTCACAGTTGTGGGCGTCGTGGCGCCAAAACAAAAGGCGAACGTGGTACGTGAGGTGCAGGCAAAAACATTGTTCGCATTGCACCGGCCGCAGCTGTCGGTGTCGCCGCAGCTGGCTGGCGTTTCGGAGCGTTGAAAACAGACTTGCGGCTTATCCGTGCAGACCAGACCGTCGGGGCAAGGGAAGATTTGACTCTGGTCCGGCGTCTCCTTTCCAAAGCACATATGATATGCCGACTGATTGATGCAGGCGACATCATTGCTGGGCTGGCACAGCCCGCAGCTGCCGCTGACCAGCCGCAAGTGCCAGCCAAAGACAGTCAGCACTGTTAACTGCATAAGCGCTTTAGTTTTTCATTTTATAAATATTACGTATACGCACAGCACTCACCGCAAACAAAACACTCTTCATCTTAGCGCGAAACTCAACGAGCTACAATTGAATACAAGTTGCGAGCCACAGCTCATTTTTGTACAATTTCTTTCGGCTAAGCAACGCCTTGACATCAATTTATTTATCTGTCGGCTTATCTCAGGCACAGCCAAAATTTACTTAAAATTTGCGATTTGATAAAAGTTAAAGTAACAAAATAGAAGCCAAACCCCAAAAGTGTTCAAGGCTTGGTAGAGTTTTTTCTGAAAATATTTTTTATCTATTATTTACTTAACTATAAACTACGAAGAAATGTCATAAAGTTTAACTGATCCAGTTCTCTAGGTTATTTTTTATATAACTAAAAGGTATGAAGAGTACGAAAATAACAGTAACTAACTAAGAGTAAGATTATGAGTAAGCTTTACATATGAACATGTGTATCTATGCCTATATCTACCTTAATAACGGAATGTATTCCATGAGCCTATTGAAAGTAAAAGTTATACTCCACAAAGCATATTTTATCTTGAACAGGGCGATGAGCTGAATTGATCTACCCAAGTACGACCGTCCTTCTGCCCATCTGCATGAACTCCGAGACGTCATAAGCCAAATCAGCTAGAGACTTTTGGATATTTCATATTTTGTGTACTTTTCCCTTACCCCTCAATTTTAAATGGTGTAAATTTGTACATGTAGAGCACTTCTACGTAGGGTTCAGGGTATCTCCTAGTCAGGCACTCTCATCAACAACACTCTTACATGTTTTTTCTGCTGTTATCCAACACTGGCACAAAAATCGGTTTTGTGCGCGTTTCACAGGGCAAAATGAAATTTTCAGTTTTATAGCCAAAAGGCTGCAAACAATTCGCATTCGCATTCGTAGCGCCAATTGGCCATTCAGAGTGAAAAACTTCGCCACACACTAATCATGGCGAGCTCTACGAGCTTACGGTTGCAATTGGAATGAAGCTGCAACTGTTGCAAATGTTGCAAACGGCTGCGACTGTTGCCACAGTTGCAATTATGTAAGCCCGGAAAAAAATTATAAGCATCAGCATGATAGCCTTGACAATGCGCTGTAAAAGAGTTTCAGTCTTAGAGTGGCTCATACCCGACTACATAATACTCGCGCGTAGTCAAAGGAACTGTTAAATGCATACAAAAATCAATATGAATTAATAGTTTAAGCTAAGGTGGAGGTGATCGTCTAGAATTTATCGTTGCTTTCCGCTATTCTTTCAACTTTAAAACTTTTATTCATTCTATGAATAAAATTTGTCTCTCTTTCATAACTCTAGCATAACCCACTCCTAGCCATTCGCAATGGGTATACGTGCCTGAACAATAGCAAATCCGTTTCTCACTTTGGCGGATGCGCATTGTAAGCGAATCAATTGTGCGTAATGACAAAATTCGAATCGCAGGTAACAGGAAATCTCCGAATCAAGTCGTGTGCAAATAAAACTTTGTGAAATTTCGCAAAAATTGAAAATCTATAAAGTTCCCTTCGCTACTTGGCATATGAAATAATTTTAGCCTACAATTTTTTAGAACCAATGTTTTAGAGCTAGAGCAATCTTTAAGCTAAACTAGACTAACTAAGGATCAATTAAAATAAATAATGATTAATTTGGGACAACTAAAAAACCCTGAACATCATTGTAAACAGCTGTTTCAATTATAGCTTCAGTCCATGTATATATATATATATATATATATATATATATATATATATATATTTATATCTATGTATCTATATATCTATATATATCTTCCATCTTTCATCATCTATCATTCATCTTCTATTTCTCTCTCTCTGTCTTCCATTTTCTAATTATATTTTGATATCGATTTTTATCGATTTTAATATGATCTGCACTTGCCTTAGTATGGTCTACATATATATGTCAAGTTTTTAATCGATGTAGATTTCACGATAATTGATTTTACTTAAGAATATATACACTCTAAGTGGGCAACTCTCCTTTGGCCTGTTAAATATTTTTTTTATAAAGAGATCTATTGCTGAATTAATATGAAAAAAAGCATCAGAAACTCGAAGCACTTAAGTTTATATATAATCTATACTTTCGTTTACTCTGTGAAGTTTCTTTTTAATACAGTTGACTAGAGCAGAGCTGCTTCAACTTCTTGACAATCTCAGTCTCTATTCATAAAGTTTTCAACACACACATACACACACACACAAACACACACCCACACTTACAACCAAATACTTTAAGTTGAGCACTTTTTCGCCAGCTTGTTGTTTGGCCCAGAAAAGTGGCCTAATAAACGTTTCTCTTCTTCCTCGGTTTTGGCCAAATAAATCAATGCATTGCTTGACTGCTCGTAAATATACAAGCATCAGGCACTGTACGCTCAATGTACGAGTGCCTTTTGTGTGCTTGACTGCAATTTGGCCAGAGTTCGGGCCAACATTTGTCCCGGCCCAGCAAAACTGTCATTAAGTACTTTTGCAAACCAGAGCCTCCGAGCCGAAATGTGATTTATGTGTTGCATGCCTCCGGGAGGCGCTCAATTTGCCCCATCATTATGCAGGGCAGGCAATTTGTCAAACTTGCCCAGAGTCGAATTTCTAAAGAGCCGATTCCAGGGCCAAATGAACCGAAATAGTCGCTGCAGACATTTACCAGGCGCCGTAATTAGATGCACCGAATATCTTCTTCGTCTTCTTCTTCTTTTCTTCTTGGTAATGGCCACGACAAGAGCTTGACTCAATCAAATTGGCGTGTCTGTTGCATAACTTAAGGCAGCGCCAAGACGCATATATATTTTATCGGCGCAAAGTATTCATTGAGGTCCATCATTTTTATAGCTTCCACTAGGCCCAATGCATACTAAGAGATGCAAAAGCATTGCTGACAATTGGATAAGCACATAGACCAGCCAGCCAGCCAGCGGGTCGTAAAATTTACTGGTAATACAACATATACTTGCGTTGAGCCACGGAATTTGTAATCAAAATACAGCCCAAAGGCTGCAATGTGTAAAATATTCAAATTTGAGCATAACAGCGTGACTCTGAGCTATGCTGGATGTGTTCAGCCCTCCACACACTCGCACACCCATATACAATAAGGAAATAAATTCTAGGAAATTTAAATGTTATATTTTAAGCCTTGGGGTCAATAGTCCATCTATACGATTATCACAAAATATATTAGGCCAAATAAAATTTGTCTTTAGTTTGCTTTAAGCTGAAAGGGTTGAAAATATTAAGGGGAAACACTTCTGGAATGCTTCGATAGTTAAATTTTTATATATTTGTGCGATTGGTTAAATGAGATTGGACAACTCTGCAAATGCCCTGGCCGAATGGTGCCTAAAGCTAGATATTCTGGCTATACTTCACTTTAAGGCTCATATAATTTATAACACTTTAAAGATATAAGCTAAAGCTAAGACTCTTCAACCCAATAAATAAATCAAGTAAGCAAATGAGTAGGCTCAACGGAGGGTTAAGCTTTCGTATAATGCCTTCAATTTCAGTTCAATTTATGTAACTGTTCCTCTTAATTGAACCAGATTCAAATGAGTAAAAGAAAAACGTTTTTGGGCATAGTTCCTTCATATTCTGGAAGTTATTTATATAAGAACAAGGCTTCAATATCCACATTCATCAATATGAAACGAGCAAAGTACAAGTCTTCCTTCTACAGCTATGATTCTATTCCATATACAAAACATAAGCACAAAAGTCTTCAAAATCTAGACTTCAAAATTCACGTTCCATAAAACAACTTTTGACTTTGTCTCTTCTCAATGCAAATCAGTTTTTCTTAAGATTTAATTCAACTCAACATTTATCCATTCTCGAATGCCTTGAAAAATCTTTGAATTTCTTAGGCTTTGAGTTTCTTAGGCTGGCTATTTGGTCTATATTTCGCTGTGACTTTGCAAGCAAAACGTCGGCAGCTCGATTCTGAAAGCCATTTAAGATATTAGAATACATTACAGCTCACGAAATGCCTCAATGACTGAGTCTCTAAAAGTCTCATAACGCACTTTAAAACAAACATTTGCGCTAAGATGAATTTTAAAGCTTAAGCAAGACATCTAACTTTTGCACTCTAGAGTTCAAATGAGAGTGCTCAGTTCAAGAAGAAGTTTGTATCCAAAAAGCATAAGCCAAAAACTCTTAAAGTTTCTTGAGAATTCAGTCTTGACACAACAAAACTCCGAGTTCAACTCTTGCTTATTCAGCTCAATTCATTTTAAGGTCAAATTCTAACTTTATCATTCCGGAATTGACTTTTTGTTGTTGTTTATTTTTTTCTTATAATTTGGCCTTATTTAGACATTTTGTGAAATTAAGAAATTATTATGTAACGCAAAAGAAAATTTCATGCTCAGTCGATTGTTGAAATTTAAAAAGTTTTCGCGCACTTGTCATCTGTCCAGGCCACAAGCCGGATACGCGTGCAGCTTACGTTCCAAGCTTAATCCTCCGACAGAAAACAAAAATAAACAGCAATAAGCAGAGGAAGAAGACGTCTCGAAGGATGTAACACAACGACAGCCCCGATTAGCAATGACCATGATAGGTCTTCCCCTTCCCCTCGCCCTCTCCATTCACCTTCAGCTTCTCTCCTTACAGCTCAAGGACTTTTTGTATACATTTTGCAGCTTAAGTGTTTCACAATTAGCTGAAAGCTGTTTGACCATAACTGTAAATGACACTAGAAGCTTAAAAGCAGCTGAATCTTAGCCAGTTAAGTAGATACAAATATTTATATATAAATATATATATATATATATATATATATATATAATATATTTATATATAGAGTTAATAGTTCTATCCCTGCTGTTCCATTTTGTCTGCTTGTTTGACAGCAGCTGTCATATTGAATGACATTCAGCTAACAATCATGTTACAAACACCTGGCACACACAGCACATTAACGCACACACCCCCACAGGTGTTAAAGGGTTGCTAAGGAAATGAAGAAAGGTTCTTGAACTTAAAGCATCTTGTGCTAAAGCATTGAATAAAAGTCAAACTAAGTTTGCGAAATATATCATGAAACTTTATTTTTGTTTTAAAAAAAATAAATGAGTCTAAACCCCTGCTAATCTATATATTTAAGCAATAATAATAAATTAATTTATGACTAAAATATGTATGCCACATATGATTTGAACTCGCATCTTCACAAGCAAATAGCAAAGACAACAATTCTAATTTGAGCAAAGAAATCTTATTTCTCAGAGACAAAACGTGCTATAGAAATTGCATCCAGAAATAATAATTTTATTGCCCTTAGAAAGCGAATAATGAAATCAAAATCTGTTTGTTTAAGAACTTTTCAGCCCAACTGTTACATAATAAATTTTATGTATCCAGTTTCTTTTAGATTCAACACTGATGTGTATTAAAACGGCTGGATGTACAATGTATAGACATAGCTAGATCGACTCGACTCTTTGCCTTGCTGAAGAGGCGTCTGCCAGACATCGATTATACTTCGAGCTCCCATTTTGTAAGCAAAATAGTTTAATGAACAGAGTTAATACAATATATATCTTAATCTTAAAAACTTCTTATTTTTTAACATATATGAAAAGCTTTATATATATAAAGCTTCTGCAATGAGTAAGAAAGCAAGGAAATACCTTTCAATAAATTCATTTAGTTAATTTTTTAAAATTGTGTCATAAATTTGTAAATTATAATAATTAATAATTATTCATTTTTCTATATATTTTTTAAATATTGTTTTTTTATTTACATACATATCTTATATAAATATTTATATATTATAAATCCAATTTACCGTTCGATTATTTGCAACTAATTTAAATCGCTTTGCTACCGAAACTGTTCTCAGCTCTCTCAGCACGCACTCATTGAATTTCTATTGCTCGAGGCATTCGGGCCAAATGGCCCAACCTCACCGAATTTCCTTCAACATGTTGCAAAAGTTTTCTAATTCCTGCCACAAGCTGGCAACAAAAACAGCAACAGCAGAAAATCGAGAGAGAGAAAAAAAACTTGTGGCTTTGCTTACGAAGACAAACTTTAACGCGTTTCGCCGAAAGCCGCATGTGCCACGCCCACCGTCAGACGCCCCCTTCTAAATATAAAATGCAAGCAGTGCATAAAATTTCAATAAACTTGGAGAGCGCCCGCCGCCGGCAAAGAAATTGCACGCGAACCACTGACAACTGCAAAAGGATTGTGGTTAACTGAAGGATTTCCGACAAATATCTATGAGAAAATACATATAAAATAGACATATATAAATATATATATATATATATATATATGTGTGTATATGTAGTCATGTATAATATAAATAATATATGTAGTTCAACTCTGTCACGACATCCGATTGCTGTTCGTGATCTTTAATAAAACATTTTTGCAATTCCTACAAATTGCTAAGCTTTAACAGGGTCTGCTCCATAAATTCTAGAAATATTATATATAATATATATGATACAATATAGAAGCAAATAAACACTTTCGTTAGTTATTTATTTCCATTCTATATTTGTTTTATTCTATTTTTTAATTCAATAAAAACCAACAAATATATTTTTTACGAATTTTTTCGTTCCATTTTGCTTGAATTTATGAAGCCCTCTTGACTAAATGAGTCAAAATGCCTTTCAGGCAGCTCTCAAACTGTCTCATAAAATGTTTGGTGGGTATATTAGTTGTATAAAAATGCATGAACAAACTTAACTTTCATTTAGCATTATTATAAACATTTAAATAACAGTAAACATGGTATCTCTACGCAGCTATACTTTCGACCATTGACCTTATTTACTAACTGAAATTTCAACAAACGAATTCTTTCTGTTAACACAATTGTCAACAATTAATTCCAACAATTTGCATATGCCCCACACAACATACAGCTAGGGTATAGTGCAGCTGAAACTTCATTCCGTTCAAAATGTTCAACGTTTAATTATTATTAATAAGTACTCAGTGCTACAGAAAGAATAGCAATATTTTGTAACTTGCAGCGTCGTCTTCCTCTTCTTCTTCTTCCTTCATTGCTTCTTGCTGCAACTGATTAAAGTGGCAAAAATGGCAGTTAAAGTTGCGAGTTATAAGTCGAAAACTGATTTTACGCTTCGAAACTTTTAATGGCAATCAGCGGGTGCTGGGCCAGGGCGGAGGGGGCGTGGTGTGGCACGGCTGAGGCGAGTGAAGATTTTTGATGCCAACATCAACGGCCCAACGGCACTTCGGCATCAAAATGTGCGCATAATGTGGCTCTTTAATGGATTCCATTGCATACATTTTGGGCGCGCGCAGGCTGCAGCAGCCGCCAGTCGAAAAAAAAGTGAAAGAAGCAAAAACAACCACGCCAACAACAACAACCATTTATGCAACGCCCTCTGAAAAATGGCATCTCATGCAAATTGCCAACGCGTTGCGTGCGATTTGTGGCGCCCCACGCTGCGGCAGCATTGCGGCATGTTGGCCAGTTTAATTTATGAAGGCGTCAAGGGGCGCACCGACAGATGGGCTGGCAACATGGGGCATACAACTCCGTTGTGTGTTGTTTTCATTTTGCTAAAAATTAGTTCGCAATTTGAGAAGCTACTGCAAACGGTTGGCTAATTGACAAAATTGAGATACATTTGCGGATAATTAACTAGGAAAGTGGAGCTGGCTATCGCTAGGGGCTGGGCTGACTCGATTATTGAAGTTATTTTTGGACATTCGTTCGAATTGATGCGAATATATATAGCAATAGATAAACATAGCTAGATTCAACTATTTCAATTTAATTAAAGGTTTTCCTTGATAAGTTTAACATATTAATTTTAACCGTATTTAGAAATATAGCTGCTTCAGATAAATTTATAGGTATAGGTATATATAGGTAAATATATATTTAATTTTCCGTAATTTAGCCTCAAAAATCCACTTCCAATATCAAACATTATATTTAACTCAGTCAACATATAACTCACATATTTTATCTGTTTCAATTTACAGAGCGCTACTAAAATTTCTTATTAGAAATGCATGTTCAATTTTGACTTAATCAAATTTTAATGGAATATTAGTAGAGTTGTGAATTAGTTAGCCACAGAATTCTCGCAACACTTCTCAATTTAATTATTCAATTTGGCTGGGATATTACGGTGAAAGCCTTGCACAACGGAACAAGTGTGACAGTCAAGCATATTATGGAAAACCCTCTGGCAGGATAATGAAAATTTATTGCTCTGGTTTTGGTAGGAGCTCACAGAACCGAACGACGTCGCGCCCGCGACTGCAGCAAATCTGTCAAACAATTGGCACAAAGCCGGGCTACAATTAAAACTAATTATATGAAAGCGCGCGTGGAAGTGTCGAGTAAAACCATTTTCAAATAAATGTCAAAGTGTTAGAATTTTCATAAAGTGCTGTTGCCAACTTTTCCAGCTGTCTGGGGGATCAAGCATACAAGTAACTTTTCTAATGCAAAAGGCAAACAGTGTTGCGCAGCAATTCTTTTCTGACACTCAACAAATGAACTAGTTCGCAATAAATATAAGGTTATGGTCAATAGAATACCTTCGCGACTGCATTAAATGCAAGACACTAACAGACAAAATCGTATATATTGGTCTCTTTCTGTCTCGTACGTCTAGTCGACGTACGCTGACGCCATCTCCACTGCTTGCTTGCTCTGCCAGCTAACTGAGCAGAGTCCGTGGATATTAATATTCGCTCTCCCGCTCACATTATCCAAAATGTGTGGCCATTTTTACTAGCTCTCTCATTCTTACAGTCCACAATGCTCGCCTTCTGGGAAGTGCAGACCAATACTAATAAAGTCATACATGCATATAAATGCATTTGACAGAATAATCACTCTCTGTAAAAGCGCGGATAACTGACACACACGCACATTAAGTATGAACTGCCTTTATTTTCCTTAATATTTGCTAGTAAATAGACAAATATAAAAAATATTTAAAAAATGTATTGATCTAGTTTTATTGTAATTAAAATTAGCATAACAACATACTTATAATTTCACAGATCTTTTCTTTTTTCTTTCTTTTTTACACTTTTTCACAAATCACAACACCCACAAGCAGCCCCGATCAACAGCATGCGCCTTTGATAAGCCGGCCTTTTCTCTTATACAAAAACAGCAACAAACAGCAAAGGATACAATACTTATAAATACGTACTCATGCATATGTATAACCATCGCTCTCACACCAGTTGACCATGCATACGTACTCTCGACTGCATGGGAAACTAAGATAACAGGATCAAAGTATTACACAGCGAGAATAAGCATGAGTTGGCACTTGCTCTTTAATCTCTAGCTTTAAAACAGAATTGAAAGCATAAGCTGACAAGGGCGTTACGGAAAGCAAATAAGTTATCTGTCATGCTCACAACATCCGCTCAAAACAGCAGCAACATATGCATGACATATTACACACTTTTGTACATATATACAGACACAAGTATTTTACAGTTTCACATTTGAATTTGTAAATTTTATTTCACTTTAACCATTTTAAGCCTGAAAGCTTTTTATTGCAAGCTATGTTAACTTTAAATATTGATTGTAAACTAATTCAATTGACACAATTATTGCGCAACGCTGTTTTATGCGTAGCTATTTCTTAGCAATTAAATGTTGAACCAGTTCATTCAACACAATTATTGCGCAGCACTGACAAACATCTTATGTGATTTCATAAGTTTTTGCGCTCAACGCATTTTCTAAATGAAATTAATGCAAATGCGACGCGACGCTGCGCGACGCGACGGTCCCTGAAAATGCCAAACGGAAGGCGCGAATTTCACACAACCATTGCCTTGTGTATGTGTGTGCGTGTGTGTGAATAATGTGTTTATTTTAGCGCTTTTTGTGCAAGTTTTCGTCTGGCTGAGACTTTTTGTTTGCGAGCCGGAAATTTAACCCATGTGTACAAAACTATGCCGCAATTTTATTGTGCGAAAATAATGTGACAAATGTTTATATATGCTAAATGTGTGTGTGTGTGTGTGAGTGTGCGTGTGTGCCGGATAAACTTGTTGACCTTTTGCGCAATTATGTTTTATACGAAAAGAAAGCTTTGTGCTTTGCTTAAGGATTTTAATTATTTCTAAAAGTAAATAAAATTATTTAAATGCAGGCAAAATAATAATAGAAAATTATTTAAATAATTTTTTGAGAAACTTTAATTATTTATAAAACTAGATTCAAATTAATTTATTTTATCTTCCTTTCTCTCGCTCTTGATTTCATAAACGCGCACAGCTTATATAGCTATACATAATTAACTCCATATAAATCAGACTCGAATCGAGTGAAACAAATCAAAGTAAACTTTAAATTCTTATATTTACAGATAGGTTTCACTCAAACTTCAGTTCATATTACATATTAATATGTGTATGAAATATATATTTTATAGAATTTTTAAAATTCACAGAGGACATTTATATTTTTGAAGTATTCGTTAACAGCTTCATATTTATTTATCAATGTTTCGAGGTCAGTATGACAATGATGTCACTGTGTGGAGTCCGCAAGGTCGGCTCTTTCAAGTGGAGTACGCCATGGAGGCTGTGGGTCTCGGCACCGCGTGTGTTGGATTGAAATCTCAAGAATCGGCCGTTGTGGTTGGTCTCTATAAGCCAGCGAATCAGACGGGCTTAAGTCAGCCGAAGATCATACCGATCGACAGGCACGTGGGCATTTGTATAGCGGGTATTACGGCCGATGCTCGAGTTTTGGGAAAATATCTACGCACCGAGTGCCTGACCTATAGACATTCGTATAACGCGCCCTATCCGATTAGCCGTCTGGTCTGGAATCTGGGAAACAAGATGCAGATAAGCACACAGCGTTACGATCGCCGGCCCCATGGAGTGGGCCTTCTGCTAGCTGCCTATGATAAGAATGTCAGTCACATCTATCAGGTGATGCCATCGGCAAATGTCCTCAATTGCAAGGCGATGGCTATTGGGAATCGGTCGCAAGGCGCCCACACCTATTTGTTGAAGCATGCGGACACATTTCCGCACTGCTCCAATGATGAATTGATCTGCCATGGCATCCAGGCGATTAGCTATGCGGCTTCGATGGATGAGCCATTGAAATTGAGCATTGGTATTGTTGGCAAGGATCAACCCTTTAAGGTACTTAGTAGTGCAGAAAGTCTTTCGTACCAGAGGACCTGCAAGCCACCTGATGATGCCCATAATCATGATATGTCCTGGTATCCGGAGGCTCTTAAGGAATTCGAATACATTGAGAATGATTCTGCAGGTCCTTCGGATCAGGCAAATGTTCCGACTGCCCAACCTTCGAATAGTGATGTGACGCCAGTGACATCTGGTAATCAAATCAACGATAACAAATCCAGTTAAGCTTCATGTTTCTGTCCACTTAGTAATAAAGTTTTCAAATTTTGCGTTTAAAATAAAAGATTTTACTAATCCATAGCAGCAAAATTCGGATAAAGAAGAAAATAAATGTATGTGCGTAAATGTATGCTATACAAGGCCCGTTTATCCGAGAAGCGCACATTGCGACTGACATCCACTACAAGCAGAGAGTAGTTATATCGCACTAGCAGAGCGCATTTATCCAGAGCTCTTGATCTAATGACAAGCAGATAGCGATTGCTGTATAAGTGTGGTGGTGTGCGCAAAAGCTATCCGCGTTATCCAAAGAGAGCACGGATAATGCACGGCACATTGCACTTGTGGCAGTATATCTGAGAGTCAATCCTGCAAGCAAAAGCAAAAATAAAATGGACTGCACTTTATAAAGTTTTCATATAACAATTAAACTATTTTCGTACGATGAAATTCATTTTATATTTCACTAAAATAATGGCAACCTTTATGAGACAAGGAAAATTCTAAAATAAAAAAGTTTTTATTATGCAAAAACTTAATTCTCTACTTAAAGCATGTAAGAAAACTAAAAGTACTTAAAAAAGTATTTTCTAACAAAATGTCGCTTTAATCCAGGCTATTTTAGAGAAAACACATTTTGCTATTTTCGGTTCTGGCTAAACATGTTAGCTATAAAACCGCTAAAACTTAACTTTTATTTGGCCATTTAATGGGCCAATTAAAATGTCTGCCTGCGTTTGAATAAACACATTTAGAGCAGAATCCGCGAAAAACTTTTGAAACGCCAATGGCAGACTGGCAGCCACGCCCACGCACGCCCAGAACACTGTGAAATGAGCTTTAAAGCATATGGGTTAATAAAAGTTGAACAAAGTGTTTAAGGCAGCCAAATGGGTAATTTGAGAGGGACATTTGTGGGGGGCAGACAGCAAGCAGCAGACAGCAGCTCAGAAATGTCCTTGAGCACGCAAATTTACCGTAAAGTTGTTTTGGCTGTCTGTCAGTGTCTGTGTCCGTGTCTACCCTGTCTGCCCATCACAAACTTAACCACAATATAGCAGCAGACAAGACGTTGAAGAAGAAGAGCACGACGAAGACAGCAAAGTGAGCAATGTATCGTTGTCTGCGCTATTAGCCAAATTTGGAGCTTGAGCTTTATTCTTAAGACACTGGGCTAAGCCTTAAATCAGAACTTCTTGTATCAGATTGCTGATATAGTTATATGTAATATAAAGTGATGTTGCTTAATAAAACATTTATTGTCTTTAAACTTCACACTTTAAGCTCTAAGTCCTAATATTCTACAACATATATTCTTATTGCTTATCTCGTTAACACTTAAGTCCCTTAGGCAGCCTGCAGCAAAATCATTGAGATAAACTTGATTTCAAGCTGAGCCACAATTCTAACTAACCCAACCGCCCACATGCCACGCCCGCCTATCGATTGCGTGTCAAACTTTGGGCCATCTCTGTCAGTTGCTTAATTCCACAGAGGCATTGCAGCGTTTGCGGCTAGTGAACTGTCTATGCAGTCGTTTTATATTTTGCTGTTTCTTTTTTTTTAACATATTTTTCTATTTTTGGTATACCCGTTCATGAAGTATAAAGAGAGTATATGGGTTTTGTGCAATGTCCGACTGTCCATATCATACTAAATGCCCACAAAAGACGTGCTTAATTTAATATAAATATCTAAAGTCTTAAGTAGTTACTACTCCTAAGATAACATCTAAAGAGGACGTCCTTGGGGTCACGCCAAATCGAAAAGAACTATATGCAGTTAGAACTTGGTCAAGTCCGACAAACTCTGAAACTTGAGAGTGATCAAAAATGATAATAAATCGCAAAAAAAACAACAAAAAGCTAACCTATAAATGTTATAGCCCATACTAATGCTCAGTTAACAGTATTTGCACTGTGTCTGAGCATTACGCAGTCGATCACACCCGACTGCACTGGTCCTACTTGTTTTCCCTTTTGCGCCAAAGGGAGCAATCAATTGACAGAGACAGTTCATATGTGAGCTGTCCACAAAAAATAAAGTTCAATATTTTGTAGCTTAGTTATTTGCGTCCTTCTCTTCTTAGCAAACTTTAATATAGCTTCAGATAACATGAAATGTGGAAATGCATTTTAGGTAAAAGAAAGTCGTATTTAATAAGAGACTTAAGAGAGGTTGAATATATTGAATGTCCTTTTGGTTCACGAAACATTGACTTTTGAATTGAGCTCATCAAATATTTGCACTTCACATATTTACTTTCCAAATAGCATAAGCAAATAGCAACGCAGTGCAGTTCATTCCAGTCGAGTTAATATATATTAATATATATATATTATATATTTAATATATATATATTATATATTTGAGTAAGCCTCTTTGCTGCACGCTCGAAAATACCCTGTTTTGCAATTATAAGTGAGTTGATATGTCATAAATCTTAAATTTATAAATCAAATTCTCAATAAAAATATTTGTAGTATTTAAATAGTAATATATTGGAGTATATAGAATAGTAGTAGTATTTAAATAGTAGCATATTATGTACTATATAAAATACAAGCATAAATAATATATTTTATGCATTACAAATGCATTTTCATCTTCAACAATCTGTATAGGGTATTTGCACGCAGCTGCCTCGTGCTGATTCTATTTGTTTATTTATGGGCTGCCCATTTGGTCTGTTCTGCAGATTCATTTAACACAGAATTATGCTGCAGCATATGAATATTGAATGGGCCCGAAGGTACAAAGCGGCAGACAAAACGAAAAATAAACCAAAAGCAAATAAGCATTTTTTAGGCTGGCAATATCGACTGCCTAATACTCGTTCACGATCCAAAGAACAATTAAAAAATGTTGCTGAATCTCAAAAGGGAATCGGGATGTAGCTCTACACCTTGCCTTTAATATGGCTTAGTTCCGATTTGACAGAAAAACGGGCGGCCAGCAAGGCGCACACAAAACAATATACTCTTTTCACTTCGTGAACGAGTATAAAAATAAAAAAAAAAATAAATGATGAAATTCGGACACTTTAAGAAATATTTATCTTAAATTTATTATCATATCTGCCTTGATAGACATTTCGAAAACTCAATAAAATCTTTTATAAATTCTTAAAAAAAATTGACAGCTCATCGTGCTTAAAGAAATATTCACGTAATAATACTTTAAAAGTCTACGGGAAAATTATATAGGACTAAAACAGTTAGTCCCATTAATTTCTTCTTCTTTTTTGTTAAGGAAACCATTAAAAGTTAGCCAAGTGCCGTTAAAGCGCTTTGGCCAAGGCTCAATAAAAGCGACCAAAAAAAGTTGAAAATTTATAATTTAGTAGCTGCTGGATTAAACCGTAAGAAGGTGCGATAGCCAAGTACTTAAGCACTTCTCTTGGGTGTACTTCGGTTACATTTTATTAGCGGGGTTGGAAATTACAATATAACTGCGACATTTTTTTGGGAGACCGCTAAAGATGTCGTTTAAACTCTTGAATTTTTTAATGTATATTAAAGAGTTTCCAATTCGCTTGAATTAAATTAAATATTAAATACGAAAGCATATATGGATGCATTGAAGTTTTATTTGGTATAAAATAATAAATAAATATTTAGAAATATATTAACAATTTTAAAATAAGAAAAAATAGTATAACAAAAATGCAATTGAAATAATATAAAAAAAATTAAATATAAAACTGAATAGTATAGATAAATATTTACAAAAAAATATATAATAAAAACTTAAGCTTAGCTTTAATAAATAAAATATTTAAAACACATTTTAATACAAAATAATATATATTTATAAGAGTAAATATATAAAAAACATAAAAAGAGATGGAAATTTAATTTAAAATAAAGATTTAAATTGATAAAAAATTATAAAATTGTCTTAAAAGAATAAAAATAACATTTTACTTGAGAAAAATGTTGGCAAAAATATTAAAAATCACTTTTTTAGACAAAGTTTAAAAAGGTATCTCAAACTTCTTTAAGAAGATATTGCTTATGAAAATATTAAATACTGAAAAGAATGTTTTTGATGAAAACTTTCACAGCTGAAACTCATTTGAAATTTAAAACGCTTTCAATTTGAGTTCAATTAAAGTTTTTCCTAGTATTCTGCCAGCAGGAATATTTAAGAAGAGTTTCAAAGCTAAAATACAAACGCTCAAAATGAGTTCACGTGCCGAAAACAATTTTGAGAAAATAAAGGTTCAAATATTTTCAATAGTTGACAGACAATTCAATTGAAATGTGAGCTAAAATATTGGGCAAGTGTTTTAACACTGCCATAGATGGCAGCCGATAGGGCCAGAAGTGAGCGAGGGGGGTTTGTCGGGTTTTTGGAGTGTGCAACATGGCACTTGGCAACGAAGCCAAGCAACAGCGGCAGCAGCAGTAGCACGTGCCACGAGAGGTTACAACTTGGCTCAAGTTGCAATTGCATCTACTTCTTACTCGTCTTCTTCAGCTTCCTTCAACACTTTCTTTTCCTTCACATGTGCAACATTTTGTCATGATTGTGCAAATTGTTATTTTCCGCACGAAATTCAATAAAAATGAAAGCAAAAGAAAAAATCAACTGAAAATTATTTCGGGCAATTTTTCTAGACGAGTTTTTTTTGGGAGGGGCGAAACTTTCTCCGTTGCGGCTTTACAAGTTTTTTAGGTTTTGTGTTATGATGTTTTAATTAAACAGTTTCCAAGCACTAGTTTCTTCGTCTACATATATTTGTCTTTGTTGCAAAAGTTTAGCCAAGTTTTCCTGGAGTGGTCTGCTAGCCACTTGTACATATGAATGTAAATATTTGCAATTAAAATAATTGAGTTTTAAGTTGTCTTTATTAGACAAGTTTGGGCCAGTGCAGTAAATCATAAAACTTTCCCTCCGCAAACATTTTCGCAAGCAATTTATTTAGTAATTTTGTGAGGGAAGAATCTTATGCTTATAGTTAGACAAAAGGGTTTTGCAAATGAACTTAAAGCGCATATACCAAGAGTAATTTGCAGATAGGCAATTATAAAATATATCTTCATTGTTTAACTAAAACAGATTTTGGAAATAAAATTCCATTGCAAATTAACATTTTTTCCTGTGAATAGCTAACATTTTTCTACCACAAATTGAAATTCAATCTAAATTTTCGTGTGTGCAAAAGCCTCCTACAAACATATATATATATACAAATGTATATATGTATAAAATTGACTAGATTCTGGGCAATGTTTTTGCGCTACGCATACGCAATGTGGTTCACGAAATTACCACATAAAACACAGCGCAACATCTAAATGTTGTATATTAACTTAAATATCTGCGCGGCGTACACATGGCGTATGCTTATTTTTATTAATATATATGTATTTATGTATGTATATATATGTGATTTTTAAGCCCACAGAAAAACACATCAAAGCTTTCTGCCTTGCATGTAAATTTGTTAAAAATAGCAGTAGATACAAATCGATTGATTTGCAGCAAGAAAAAGTTGAAAACGGGAAACCATAAGCCATAAACCCATGTTGTTTGCCAATACCAAAGTGAAAATGCGCAGGCTGTGAGAAATGTATATCAAAGCAGTTTCATTTCCTCCCACACACTTATTTGTTGAATGCCCTGAGGATTTGGCATTTGTTGAATGGGTTTCTCTTTACATGAAAATGCTTTAATAATCGGCCTGAAGGAATCGAACTTTGCTAGCAGAGCTATGGCATGAGATGCTTTTATCTAAAATTAGATACATTTTCAGGAAAATTAATCAAAAACTAATAAAGCTTTAAAAAAATAGTTTCTTTTTTAAGAATTAAAATGAATTAATAAAATTAATAATTATTAATTTAAAAGCAATAAGAAATAGAAAAACAGAATATATAAATGACAAAAAGTTTTCTGTCTAGTGAAATTAAAATAAATTTAAATTATTAATGTTATAAAAATTAATTAAAACACTTAAAAAATGAATAAAGTCGTAAAAAATTTAAGAATAAATCAAAACAATTTCAATATTATTTATAATTTATATAATAGCTTAATATATTTAAGCTGTCAGCTCTTAGTAAATTAATGTATTGTGATACATTTCTTTACTGCATAATTGTGTATTTATATATGTACTTTATATATATATAAAGATGTATGATATTTATTTACCAAAATAACCCTAATCAAATTTTTTATAAATTCTTATGCAGCATTACCCTGCACACATTCTTGCTATGTTTCTGCTTTTATACCCTGAAGACGTTTAGAATTCAGGATAGACTGAATCTGGGAAAATGTATGTGACAGGCAGAAGTGAGCGTAGCAGATCACATCTGTATTCTTAGTCAGGAGGACAAGCATAGTCGTTCTGTATTTTTTTTATTTATATTTTATGTATCAACGCACCTTCCTGCTCAAGGACTTGTGTTTTGACAACGAACGATGCCATTATGTGTGAATAATTGAAATATCAGATCTGCGCAGCGTTCAAGGTATTTCCTAGTCGAGCACTCCCTACTAGAGCTCTCTTACTTGCTTTTCATTTACTGCCAAAATATTTACATATGAATGAACTTCGGCTGAAAAATACATCAATAACATAATTTAATATTAATATGAAACGAGCTTTGCGGCATGTTTTCTGTGTGTGCGTGTGAGAATATGTGTGTTTGTATGTGTGTGAGACTATGAGTGCTTGAGTATGTTCTACTTTCAATGGGAGTTAAGGAAAAGTTCAAGTTAGGAAACTTGACAAATATTTATGAACCTTTTTTAGGGTCTTAAGGGAGTAAATATAAAATGAGAAAATAAGAATCAAAGAGGATTTAAGAAACAATCAGTGTTTGAATAGCCTAGCAACAAAATATGATAAAGAAAATAGACTTAAATAAAATAAATAAATTGCTTAAATGTAATAAATTAATCATAGAATTTAATACAGATTACCCAAAAAATAAAAGAGGATATTTTGAATATTAAACAAATTTATAACAATAAATTTACCTTTTTATTTTATATAAAAATATTTAAGTAATATATTATTTCATTGGTGTACATATATATAAAAAATAATATAAATAATTGTAGGGCAAGCAGCTCTATTATATTTATATTTCTTATTGTATTTTAAAATCTTTGCTTAGTTTTTAACTCTTCAAAATAAATATTATTACAATTTTCTCTTAGGTTCTTGGATTTGATTGCTTTGTTTTATTTAAATATATATCAGAATTATTTTTAAATGTATTCCTATAAATTGAAATAAACATATTTTTTTAATATTTCATATTGAAAATGTGAACGTTCATGTCAAATTCCGAAGGCAGTGAATATTGATTAAATTGTTTGTTAGAGAGGTACAAACAGTGACACAGACACACACGCAGCTGGCGACAATGAAGTGTGTGTGTGTGGGTGTGTGTATATGTCTGTGTGTGCCTGTGTGAAATGCAGTCACATACTTTTTGGCCCACTCGTCTCTCATATTTTAATTATATCGCCGCTGGCCGAAGTTCACAAATATGTGCAGCAGGGGATAAATAAAAACGCCTGCTGAATATGTTATTGTCATTTTACACTTTGCAGTGACAATTTAATTAAAAAAAATAAAGAGAGACAATTAAGTTAAACAACTGCGACAAAGTGTAGCTCCAAATAACTCACATAGAGAGAGAAAGAGGGAGAAAGTCAGAGTAAAACACAAACAGCTTTAATGCAACAACCCATCGACATTGTAAACGTTACAGATTTGTTTCACTCTTCAATGTTTTCTTGTTTTCGCATTTCATTTTTCATTTTCCTGTATTTTTTTTGTTGTTTTTCTTTTTTATTGTCGGCTTGCCACACACATTGAAGCAGCGATGCATAACTGACGCGACACCTGAGGGACACACAAAAGAGCCAAAGAACGTTGCACCAAATTTAACAGATTGAAAAGCAAGTCAATAAAACAAAGAGTGAAAAGCACAAAGAGGGAAAAACAAATGATGGGAAAATCAATCAACGATAGTTAAATAAATACATTTACAGTTGCCAGCACATTAACATTTAAATGTAATATATTTGATTGAAATAGTATATATAGCTAGGCCTTGAAATAAATAAATTTGCAATTATTCTTATTTTTAAGAATTAACGGATAACATATATAAATTTAACATTTTTTTATGTTTAAATAAATTTTATATAATTTTAATTTTATTTTTAAGAATTCTCCAAATTATAGTATATTTATATATATATATATATATATATATATATATATATATATATATATTTTATGTTATATATTTATATATTTAATGTTATATATTAATCCATAAAAATCTGTGTGCATTACTTTAAGCTCTTGCATAAAATTGAGCTTAATTAATTGCCTTTGAATAATGTTATCGTAAAATATATTGTTGCAATAAATTTAATCGCAATTATCATTAATTCAAACACTTTTCTCAATCTGCAAGTGCATTAATTTTGCATTTTAACCGTTTAATGCACTTTGCGGTTCTGAGCGCTGCCAAATGCCTTTGTTATTAAATTGTTTATTGTTTTTTCTCCATTTGCCTTGTGACATTGCGGTTGTTATATGTCCCGTTAAATTGGCCGTTGGCCACAATACACGTTCGCATTTTTATTGAGCTTCCTGAATTGTTTATTATCGGGCAATTTTAATGGATTTTCAATTGGAATCAATGCCTTTGTAATACATAGTGGGAGCACAGTGAAAAGTACTTTAATTTTAAATGAATGGCAAGGGATTCAACTATGAGATGTGGGATTAATCTATGAATTATAGAGCAGCTCGCATTTTACAATAAAAACAAACAACGTGGAAACATATTTGCGGAGTCGAAGGCTTTAGCATGAAATTGGCATTCAATAAAAATGTTAACTTGTTACACAATTTTATTTAATATTAATTTACATTTTTTTTTTTTTGTTTTTATACAAAAACAACATTTATGATCGATACATGGAATATGACATGATAGCTGTAAAATTTGCTAAAATTATAACAGAAAAAGCATAATTTTCTCTGGAATATTGACATTATTATTTAAATTTAAAAAATAAATAACATTTTCATTATGTTTCGTTTTTAAAAGAATATTTTATGATTTACATGCAGTAACAAATTTTATTGGTTCTTAATAAAATTCTAGAATATAAACTAAAAGCTGCTCCCAATGAAAATGTTCCATGTTGATACTGTTTAAGAATACAAGTATATATATATATATATTATATATAATTTATTCCTTATCGACAGTTTTGCTTAGGCAGTTGAGCCAGAAATGATCGATTGTATTATATAAATGCGGCAAGGCATTACCAATGCTATGATTCTCATCAGTATATGTCTACAACGAGATTAAATTATCATAACAAATAAATAACTGGTTTTAGTAGCTTATCATACCTGCTCCTCAAAGGGTATATCAGCACGCTGTAAGAGCTTGGCCAAGATCAACGAATGCTGGTAGTGCACATTGTCATCACCTGAGCCATGAATTAGCAAAAAGCCATGAGTTCTAAAGTTATCCAAGTGGCTAAAGGCGTTGCTCTCTTCATACTTGAGCAGATTGTCCTCCACGGTGGGCAAGCCCATGAAGCGTTCCGTATATATCGTATCTAAGTGAAAGAAAAGTCGTATAAATTGATAACTGATAAGTTATAGATGCATGTATAGGTTACCATAGTAGAGCCAGGAGGTAACTGGCGCCACGGACACACCGCATTTGAATATATGACTATTATCCATTTCCAGGGTTTTTGCTGTCATATATCCGCCATAGCTCCAGCCCCAGATGCCTGTGCGATTGGCATCGACGAAGGTGAGGTTTTGTTGCAGCCAGTTGGTGACAAATAGCTGATCCTCCACCTCATGATCACCCAAATCATTGTTCACAGAGAACAACAGTCGTTTGCCCTTATTTCCCGTGCCACGCCCATCGATGTAGGCGTAAATGGTCTGCCTTTTGGTAGTTACATAGGCTTCGTAGCCCACAGTGAACGCATTTGTTACACGCACCGAATTGGGTCCGCCGTAGACAACAACAATCATGGGATACTTTTTGCTCTCATCGAAATTAGGTGGCAACGCCAACTTGGCAATGCCAGCGCTGCCATCTGCCAAAGAGACGTTGATAAAACGATACGTGGGTAGCTGCTTGGTCGACAACTGTTCACGATAAAGACTATTCAACTCCCAGTCCACGACCTTAGTGTGTGTGGCCGAACGCCAGACTTGAGTATAGGAGGGATTGGGACCCGAGCAGGTGAGTGTGTAGTAGGAGAAATCATTGCTAAATGTGGCACTAGCCGAACGGCAAGTGGTACCGTCCGCATCAACTATGTTGCAGCTCAGGCAATCGTTGTTGCTATACACATGATATTGAGCCGGATCACCCTTCTGAGTGGCCTGGTAATAGCTGGAAGGGGTGAGAGAGAAATGAGGGAAGATGTATATTAAAGAACTTTTATATAATAGTAGGATAGTTCTCTTAATTAAAGTTATTATTGGTATGAATCTATGCAAGAGATATAAGAAGACTGAGCGGAACTCGATAAATATACCCCGTACATGGTGCCGGGTATCTTTAAATCAGACACTCCCGATTAGGGCATTTTTTTTCAATAGATTGCCATACAATTTTGCATTGGTTACATCTTACCAAGGCGAAGACATACCATATCAAAGTCTAGAGATAGAACAGAGGGGTTCTTGAAATAGCTTTATATATTATTGATGATTGATGATAATGAACTGATACATGGAAAACTGATTGATAATATGTGTACTATAAGCCATAAGTGCCATCCACTAGTCATGCATAGATACAACTACTTTAGGTCATAGACTATAGTTAGAGGTAGCATATATGCCAAATACTTACAGCTTATCGTTGACTTCATCATAGCCATAGACATTGAGCACAGTGAATTCGCCTCGTGACTTCCAGCTATTAACGCCCGTTTCCAAATTGAGATTCCACACCTGATACCAGTTATCAATGAAGTAGGCAAAGATGCAGTTCAGGCCACTCTTGAGGCATTTGGGCGTGCTGATGTCCACCCAGCCATCGGGCTCCTCAATCCTTGTTACCTCCTTGCACACACCCTGATGGCTGCAGCTCTGTATCGTCGATAGATTCTGGCGACGATTCATCCAGTTGATGAGCAAATGACTATTGTTTGACCAGACCACATTCTGGAGTATGTGATCAGAGCCGACAATGCCCACGGGTGCTTCGATGCGCTGCATAATGGGATCGTTGTTGGTCAGATCATAGACACGCAAGTAGACAATCGGATTGGGTGTGCCGCTCTTTGGATACTTCAGGTTCTCCTCATGTGGATACTGATAGTATTCATTTTCCGCATCGCCATAGAGGAAATATCTAAAGGTCTCCACTTTGGTATCATTGAAGAAGCCCACGGCCAGTTTAGTGCCATCCGGTGACCACCAGAGGGCGCTGCCACTGCTCAGGACCTCCTCCTCATAGACCCAATCGGGCACACCGTTATACACGATGCCATCTTTGCCATCCTCAGTGATAGCTATCTCCAGATTCCTATTGAAATGGATGTGCACATTGTTCTCATAAACATAGGCCAATCGATCCTTGAGCGGCGACCAGCCGCAATACTGCAGCTTCTCGCCCTTGTGTATCTTGATCGTTGTGTTCGTTGCTATATCATAGACATCGTATTGGGCCACATACGAGTGCCGGAACTTCTGTGTCAAATTGTGGCGTACCAATATTTTGGTATTATCCGCAGAGAGCATAAATGTGGCGCCACCGTACGTGTTCTGAGGGCGTATTTACGACTATAATTATATTCATAATTTCATTTAGTTTATTTTGTAATAAATACCAAAAATGTTGATTGCAAAAAAATGCTATCTTCCTTTGTGGCTGCATTGTATTTGTGTATAGATCGATCAGTGGCCGTATAATAGAATTCCTGATCTGTAAATGGATTGAAGCTGTTGTTAGGTGAAGTATTTTTAAAAGTAATATTTAGAAGTATAAACAATCGAAAAGAAGTTTAGAGCCAGCATAAAATTGGTTAAGCCAATTAAGTTAGCTAGAAACACATGAGCAATGTTTTCTATTGTGTTCACAAGCGCGAGCAGCTGCCGTGATTCAATAAATGGCTTACAAATCGTATTACCCGCATCTTAAATCACCTTCAGATCTTGAATACTTATCACAAATTGTTGCTCAATTTGAAGCTTTTGTAGTTGCTATACAGTTCGTCGTTATCACCAGACAATCCGCTAACAATGGCTGGAGCAACAATTAACTGTTGCGTAATGCCTTGAACCACTTTATATTCAAAACCCATTTCTAAGTGCTTTATGTATGGCCTCCTTTGTGATACTGGTGCATGTGTAATAACTTAATTGATTTTCTAAACTTGGACTGAAATGTTAAAAATTCTCAACTTTTTGCGTTACTTTTAAAGTTCTGTTAGTGCAGCTAAACAATATTTTTTGCTAATTAATAATACACTTGAAAATAAGTTTTAAGTTATTTCCGGGAAATTTCTATTTCTATTTAAACAAGTGTTTAATATATATTATTAATTATTATATTTATTATTATTATATTTAGCAAAAAAATAATTTTAAAATACTTAAAACTAACTTTACCTTATCTATATCCGTAATTATTTACCAAGAAAATGTGTTGGAAACTAATCGAACTGAGACATTAAATATAATATTAATTTAAAATGGTTAAACAAACATATTTTAAATTTATTCACAACATATAAATCTAAAACAATTGTACAATATGTTTTTTTGATTGCCTATTTATTTTTAAACATCTTTTTAGTATTCTTTAGTTGACTTAAATTTTCCATAAAAAAAAAACAAGCGAGCAAATAAATTGGGTTTAAAATCTAAAATAGTATACAATAATTTAAAAAAAAAAACTTTTAATATTCCCTACAAATAATAAAAAAAATAATTAAATAAAATTTATAAACTGAACAAAATTAAATAAAATATTAAAACATAAAAATTATTAACGGCCTGAAAAAATTGCAAAAAGTCAAAGATTTTTCGCTTTCTGTATCGCTCTCTCTCTCTCTCTCTCTCTCTCTCTCTCTTTCTTTTAGCATACAGTGTTAACGTTGTTTAACATATAATTTGTTTTCATAAATAAATAAATCATTTTATTTTCACTCTTCATTTCAATAAACATATAAACAAATGCAAAACGTGCTCCGAGTTAAAAATACTTGAAAAACCTGTTCGAATGACTTGCAAAATTTAGATTTGTATACGCTGTAGATGTTGGCTAAGTCATAAGTGTATCAGCATTGGCATCATTATTAATAGCAGCCGATCTCTCCTTTTTATTTTATATATATATATATATTTTATCAATAAACAATGATAGCACTAAGAATAACAGTTTGCACTTGTGTAGAGGTTATCTCATAGTCGAGAGAGCTCGATTGTTCAAGTAGATATAGGAAAATCTGACTTGAATTAAGAGTAACGAAAATTTGAGAGAAATAGAAGCAAGACTGTAAGAGCTTCAGGTACTCTGTATTTAGGCCAAATATAAACAGGTTTAATTAGATAATAAACAATAATTCGATTGCTTGAGTCGAGATAAGCAAAGATAAGATACGTTTGAAAGAGCATAGAGCGTGTGTTAAACAAAGTAGTTTGGTTAGATTATTATTATTTAGGGTCTACAGATATAGCACTTGATAGGGTATAACTCGTGACTCAAGGCGACTAAGCAAAAAGCAAGGAATTAGCAGAGAGATAAAAAGAAAAATGGCAATGAAGTAGAAGGAATTTTCTTTAAATTAACTAGAATTTAGGAAAGTCCATATAAGTTTAAAAATAATAGATTGTAATTTATTATTATATATCTATTATTTTGTTTTCTCTTTACAATTTTATTTTTTCTTTTCTCTATGATTTTTGCGATTTTTAACATCCTTTAATGACTGATTTGTATCTATTAATATACAATAATATATTGTATAAAAATAAATATTATTTTACATTTTTTAGGCACAAAAGCTTGACTTATATTTTTTTATTTATTTTTATTTAATTTTTGTTTTGTAAAAAGATAATATTTTCTATAGTTTTTTGTTAGCGGGCTTAGATTTATTTATTTTGTGTATATTTTTTTACATTTTAAATAAAACCTTTCCACAATTTGAGGCTCACAAATATATATAAAGTATTTGATTTGAGCAAAATATTAATTCCAGATTAATGTGAACATAAAATCGAAAAAGTACACAACATTTAGCCTGTATATAGATAGCTACATTAATCAATGCCATAGCATAACAGGGAAATGACCTCAACGGAATTATTCTATTCAGCTCACGCGTCATTGTCATTGCGGGGACTCTCCCTACAGAGACGCGGCGTGGCACGGCGCGGCGATAAGCTGCGCTTGAATTGCTTTGTGGGTTAAGCCGACAGCATAAATAATTCCCAGCGTGCTGATAACAAGGAGAAAAAGAATCAGCAGCAGCTGCCGTAGCTCACCTGTTATCCACGTGCCATTGAACCCGCTCAGACCAGAGGTGCCATAAATAGCAGAGATGAGCTCCCACGGCGTCTTCTCATCAGCTGTTGGTAATTTGATGATCGCGGCGTGTGACAAGCCGAACGCGCATAGCAGTAGCAGAGAGACAACATTCATTTTACAACACAATACAAACAACTACAACAGAAGCAGCACCAACAAAACCAACAACAGTGAGAATACAAATCAAAAACTCAGAAAAAGCGAAAGTGAGAAGAAACGACGACAGCGACTCAAGCAAGCTCTAGGCGCAGCAGCTCGCTGCGACTCAACAACAGAATTCGAACTGAAGCCAAAATCGATGTTAACATTCAGTTAAATATGTTAAGAATGTTAACTAACATTCGCTGCAGCGACTCAATTCATCGGAGAGCCGAGCGCCGCAAAAAAAAATACCCGCCTTCGATTTAATTTGATAAGTGAATTGGGCTGTTCTACAAATAATACGGAATTATTTATTAATTATATTTGGCAAAACACTTTTATGTTTAGCAGCTGCTAGTTAGTCGACGCTTAAATACCCTGTATAAAATAATTCATTTAAGTAAAGTTAAGTCTATTGTCGCGACAATTAATTTGAGTTGAAGACTTGACTCTATAATTCTCGGCATTACCTATATATATAAATATAAAATATATATATATAAATATAAATATATACATATATATATTTATATAATAAATATTTATATATAGTCTATGCATATCTTAGCTTACATTTAATTTATCTGTAGGGTATAATTGACAATAAACTTAAACAAGATTGTTAACAAATGTTATTTGTGATTATGCTGTTATCACGAAGCAGCTTATGAGAGATAGCAACAGGATAGTCGACCTAAAAATACCCTACATATATGTATATATATATATATATATATATATATATATATATATATATATATATATATATATTTACCATACATGTAGACATATATATGTATATATACTTATATACTTATACAACATTCAATTAACATTGAATTTTCCAGTCAGTGTTGAAAGACACAAAAAGATTCATACTACAGAAAGTGAAGTCAAATAGTTATTGAATTAAGTTTAACATATATATATATAGAGAGAGAGAGAGAGAGTGAGAAAGACTATTGACTAAGTAAGTACTCCGATTTTCATTGGCAATTTCCTTATCTCTTCGCCTGTAAAGTAAATCGACAGCAACAAGCGAAATAATAATGTTTATTTGATTCGACAGCCATCGTTATCAACAACTCTCTCCCGGAACTTAATTAATATCGAAATGTTACATTAGAAAAGTCACCTGTTATCCAAGTCCATTCGGTATATTTTGGTTGGCCATACAACGCCTTCTCCAACTCCCACGAACACTCGCAAGGATTCCTCTGGGAAGCAAAATTGACCATGCAAGGAAAAGCGCATTGAAATGTATTTGCACATAATTCATTAAGCGTGCAATAAAGTTAAAAAATAGATCAAATAATATGGAAATTTCACAAAGTATAGAATCATAAATGCAAAAAGTAAACCTTAGTGTCAGCCGGGTCAAACTAACTGAATATTGCTCCAATGAAACTTTAATAAGAAAGTGTAGAGCACATTTTACTATTTCGTCAAGTAAATTTTTTAATATCATTAAAAATGGTCATTAAATTGTTAGATGCTAGGCAGAAAGGTTAGATATCAATAGACCCTATAAATAATAACTGAATAAAGTGTGTTCATTTGACTATGTAAAGAATTCAAGTTATGTTTATTTATATAACATTGAGGGTAGTCCCAAAAATGTTCACCTTAACTAATTTAATAATATTAACTTTGTATAATGTTCTTAAATTCGACTCTGTTTTATTCGGATTTAGGGAGTATCAATCCAGTAAACATTAAAAAAAAAATTAAAAAAAAGCTTACAAAAAATGGTTGAGCAAAAATGGCCTGCTTGATCATGATAAGCAGGTGCTGAACTGTTAGCATCCATAGTACAATTAGTACTGTATCTTGGCTCAGTCTCCATGGTATATATATGTTCATAGAGCATCTTTAGAACTTTTGTAGTTAGTCGACATTTAGCTCACTATCAGAAAGTGCTAAACTAATCTATCATATATAAAAGACAGTTTATCTAGTATGATCTATTATCTATTGCGATGACAAAATTATGGAGGCTGAGAGTTCGAGCCGCATAATCTGCGTGAACTCATAAAGAGATAAATTTGAGTTGTTTTTATGCTAATAAATGTTTATAATATATATAGTATCTAGAAATCAATATGATCAATAAATATAAAAATAAATTTCAGAATAATGTAAACTCCATCAGATATACTATACATTTATTTGATTTTTTAATATAAACTGAAAATATTTTTGTTTTCCTTTCCTCGTTTTCCTAATTATAAACTCCTTTTCAAGTTTTTTTTTTACAATCTTTATTAAGAGTTATGCTTAGTGTTATAAACAGTTTTGTTTTTTTTTTTTTTGTGTTTAAGAGAGAGTACTGATTAAAACATATAGTACGGACATTTAAGCAATAAATTGCAATCTATAGAAACGACATTAATGCAGTGAAGCAATGAATTTTGATCATTTTGTCGCCTTAGATTCTACAAATTTCAGTTAGATCTTAAATTTGTATTACATCAATTATTTTTTTTATTTTTTGACTTATGACAACTAGTTTAAGTGGTAAACATAGAACGCTACCGGGGCTCGGGCTATATTGAATTTAAAGTTTTATTTATTTGCTTTCTTTTCTTTTTTACTGTGGCGGCTGCTGCTGTTGCTGTTGCAGGTGTGGCAATTGCATGACACGCGCTAAAATATGTGCCTGCTGCTCCAAGCATTTGGGAAAGAAGGTCTGCAGCAGCTCCAGCTTGCGTTCCTCTAGCTCCAAACGTTGTCGAGAGATTTTCGTTTGCTCTGCCAACAATTGGTTTTTGCGACGTACTTCCTCCATGTACATGGACTCCAATGAATCAGCGGCTGGCGGATTGCTGGAACCGAAAGGTCTGCCACGCTTGCGTGGCGTCGGTATTGGCGTTGCCAGCGCATTGCTGTTGCAACTGTTGCTGTTGTTACTGTTGCTGCTGCTGGCAGCAGTCAGTGCCGGCGGTTGCATATGACCGCCGTTGCTGTTGTTTGTTGCCACGCTGATGGTGTTGTTGGTGCTGTTGATGTAGGCAACAGCTGTAATAGCCTGATGATTGATACTGGATGTTGCTGCCACATTGTTGCCGCCGCTATTGTTGCTGCTGCTGTTGTTATAGCTGCCTGCATAGCTAGCTGACTCATAGCCAGACTGAAATTGTTGTGGTTGTTGCTGCTGATGCTGCTGATGTTGTTGTTGTTGTTGCTGCTGATGCTGCTGCTGTTGCTGCTGCAGTTGTTGTGGCGTTTGCAGCTCCAACAGCTGTGCGGGCTCCGCTGGTGAATACTGTTGCATTCGCTCCTGAAATGGCATCGAACGATAGTCCTCATCATCGTATTCCTGTTTGATATCGTCATATTGATCCGTGAACAATTCCGTATTGAAGCTCATTGAATTGTTGTTGTTGCTGCTGCTATTATTGTTATTATTATTGTTGCTGCTGCTGTTGCTATTATTGTTGCTGTAATAATTATTAGGCGTTGCCTCAGCTGGTAAATTCAGCCCCGACTGCTGCTGCGGGTGTGTTTGCTGTTGCTGCTGCGGGTGCTGCTGCTGTTGCTCCTCTTCGCGTGGCGGCGAAACATCTCGATTATTAAGCAACACATCTGGCGGCAATGGCTCAGCATTCTTCGGCCTGTGTAGGTTCTTCAATATGCGATTGATTAAATCATATTTTTTCCAGCGCAATGGATAACTCGATGGATCGAGCTGCAGCTGCTTCTTCACTTGACTGCAAGGCACAAGAATTTCTCAATTTACAGTTAGATCAACAAAAAATCTATTACAAAAACCTACCGAAATTTAGCCCTTGTCTGATTAACCTTCATTTGAATTTCCTCTGGCTTTACGTCTACGGCGAAACGTTCGTGCAGCTCCTCGGACCATTGGCCAAAATAAACGGTATTTTTACCGTTGCGCGTGAGACGCCAATTGTCTCGACCCCATATCTCATAGAGGCGCTCCTCCTCGCTGGGTGTCCAATAGCGACGCGCCTTCTCCTTGGACTTTACCTCCAACAGGTCCTGGCTGCCGCACATAGTTGCCTCCGCGTCAACGTCGGCGGCGTTCGGATTCAGATTCGGATTTGTGCTCGCAATCACGTTCGCATTTGCAGCGCCGGCCGCAGCGCTCCCTCCACCAAGATTCACGGACAAATTTTCGTAGTCCATGCGAACGCAAGGCAATAGCTTTTGCCTTTTTCGAATTGATATCGAAACAGTTAATAATTAGCTCAGCGCTGCATTACCTTAATGCATTTCTACAATGTTTTGCCACATTTATTAAACACCAGCTTCACTTTTTCGCATAGAAAATCAACAAATAGGGATGGCTGCATCTATCGATTGGTATACGCAGAAAAAAGTCGATATGTACATTTTCGATAGCTTACTGGCAATAGGTATGCAGCAATTTTTTCGCTTACAAGCATTGACGCAAGTTTAATATTGAACGCTAAGTATTTAACGAAAATAAAGTTCTTTTATATTTTATACAGCAAAAGTTATTTATTATATAAATAAATATCGGTAGTTTTTCCTTAATGTTGCTTAACTCCCATCAATAGCAATGCAATGTACACATAAGAGTGAGACCTTTGACTTGCAAGCTATAAAATCCATAAAATAAAATACTAAAATACATGTGAATAAAACCAGTTTGGTATATAAATCATTTTTATTTAATATTATGAATTGAATACCCAAATAAAACATAAAAATAAATTCAATATAGATAAAGTTAAAACAAAGTTAAACGAGTTAAATATATATTATATATATATATATATATATATATATATATATATATATATAATCAAATAAATAGATACAATCAAAAAAATATTCTGTTTTAATGTCAGACTATACATTAAGATAAAATACCTTTTTATATAAGAAATAATCATAAGAAAATATTTATATAAAATCATCAATCCGATATATCGATAGTAAAGCTTCTTCAACTTGACACATCGTTAGGAAAGACCAAGTAATGCACATCTCTATTAGACATTTGGTCAATTGCAATTTGATGAATTTTCAAATAAAAAATACTGCATAAACCACATGAGAATAACTTAAGTTAAGGAAATGAGTGATCCGGAGAATGAGTCGAAGCCTAATAAGCGCGGACCCAAACATATGCGACTGCGCTATTATACGTCCTATGAGGAGGCCACAATTGTGAAGTTGTGGCGCGAGCATTTGCAAGAAATAACTTCGTACACAGAGAATTTGGCAATATTTCGAGAGATAGCCTTTGGACTACAACAGCACCGCATAAGGCTGAACAAGCAAGAAGTGCGACGACGCATTAGCAGTTATCGCAATAAGTATTTGTGAGTAAATATAAATGGTTTGATTGATATAAAAAAAAAGAGTCCATACTAATCTCGTGCCCCATTGCAGAGTCGAACGCAGTCGCTATGAGAGCGATCCACAGTACAAATCAGATTGGCGCTTGTATAAGCTTGTCGACTGTCTCTTTCAGTCGGCAGCAACTGCCACGCCACTCGTCATAACGGAACGGAAATGGATTGAGGACTTAGAATCGAAAATCCGTATCGAATTGCCCACGTTGCCTCGCTTCAATCGCCACGATTGCAGGACGCTGAAATTCGAAATGGATCCGAACGGCTGCCCCTTCTTTGAGGGTCAGGCAGCCGCTGCACAGGTGAAGGCGGAGGTGCCTACAATGCTGGACTCACCCAAGCCAATAATAAAGACTGAAATGAAGACAGAAATGGAGCCACTGCAGTCAATGCAAACAGAGAAACGTTCGCCCTTAACGCCCGCCAATCGCACACTGGGACCACAATTGATATCGCAACAATCGACAGGTCTGGAGTTCGGCCAATCCACGGTGCGCCGTTCCCGTCGTCGTAGCATAATGCCACGCACGGGCCAAATAACATTAGCACAAATCGAAAGATTACGCAAAGAGAATGAAATGCTAGCCGAGCAGCGGGACGTGAATCTGGCGGATTTGGCTTTGAAGGAACGCGAATATCAGCAGTTGGAGCAAACGTTTGACTTTTGGCTACATCAGCAGGAAACGTGGATGACCTACCTAGATGAGCGTGGCGTAAAGTAAAACTGATAGTCCCCTTTGTAGTCTATAAGTTGACAATTAACTGGGTTAAAGTTAAATTGAATCAGCTTTGATTTCGCTTTCCTTTTTTGATCTCCGGTTCTTCGGATTTCCCTTATTGTTCAAATTAGTGATTAAGCAACTAACAAAAGTTGACAATTTTATATCTTTATTTTTTTAATGAAAGTAAGAGAATGATGGAACTTATATAGATCGTAAATATAAAAACATTGAAATTATGTGCTTTAAGCAATTTTCAATTGCAGGTCTCATCTCTAATCTATCGATTTTTGGAACATAACGATTGCTGGTATTTATTAGTATTTTGTGTGGTATTTTAATGCTCACTATGGTATAGTCACACTGTTGAACAATTGCACATTGCATTTAGCTTAAAGTATTTTGTTTAATTAAAATGAATAAGCAATTAATAACAAATGCAATACGCATGTTGCGCATAGGCTGCGGTATAAAATATCAAGCGCCCGTCCTAACAACAGTGCGTCAATATGGTGAGTGAAGCGACAGAGATCATCAGCAATTGAATAGATTTCATAACAGCCGGCAACAAAAACAAAAAAAACCATACATGTTTTTTTTCTTTTTTTCTCTTACTCTTCCATTAGCCACACCGCCGAAGCGTTTTTATAAGTCTACAAATGTGATCAGCACAGATGCTGGCTATGAGGTGACATTGGATCATCGCAAGCTGAAGACCCCTAACGGCACATTGTTTACGGTGAAGAGTGAACCCTTAGCCATAGCTGTAGCCACCGAATTCGATGCCCAAAAGGAACATATCGAACGCTCTCGCATGCACATTTCAGCACTATGCTTTACGGCTATCGATAATCCCAATAAGCTGACGAAACCCGATATGGTTAATTATCTGCTAAATTTCATAGCCACCGATACGGTGTTATTCCAATATGATGTAAGTTAATTGATAACCGAATGATAAATGTTTCTAATCCGTTGAATTTCTCACGCAGAATGAACAGGATCTGCAGGAGCTGCAGCATAATGAATGGGATCCCGTTATCGACTGGTTTAATCAGCGTTTCGAGACGAATCTGCAAAAAACTATGAACATAACACCACCTCAAGTCAGCAGCGAGGATAAAATGAAAATTGCCAAGCACTTTCACTCGTATAACTTGGAAACCCTTCATGGTAGATTGATAAATTCCTCGATTTCTTGTACTTTTTGTGAACAATTTGTGTTTTAGGTTACATTTTTGCTGTGGACACACTGAAATCTATTGTGCTGGCCTGCGCTGTAATTGAGCAGAAGATTACAGTGGAAAAAGCGGTGGCACTTTCGCGTCTTGAGGAGGAATACCAGCTCAAATTTTGGGGGCGCGTTGAATGGGCTCACGATTTCAGCCAACAGGAGCTGCAGGCACGCTTAGCTGCCTCAGTGCTTTTTGTGCACCTTAATTGTTCCGAAAACCTTATCAAGCAAAAGTCGATATTATAATATGTTGATATTTAAGGGAAAAAAAATCTTTTTGTTGACCACAGAAAAGTAATTATACAATATCGCTTAGCCGTTAATTTTCAGCTATCTGGCAATGTGAGTGCATAAAGTAAGCAGTTCAAAGATGTGGTGCACTGCTTGTTCAAAGCTGTTCCCAATTTGCAATGAATTCGTCAAACTCAAGCAGTTGAGACAACTGCTATATGACCATCTCACTCACACAACTGTGCCTCCAACTAGAATTTCAATCAAATGGTCTAATGTTATTTACAGTCACAGTGCATGCCCAATTACTTGTAAGCGATGCGAACGAGTTCTATCTCGGTTACCCAGCTCTGGCGCCAAATTGTTTTTCATTCAAATGTTGTGACGCAGCCTTAACTGTGGGACTAAAACGTAAACAAGACAAGGTGCGGGCATAGCGCACGTTACCATCGAAGAACAAACGATGTGCAAACCGTGTGCTTTAGGTTTATTGATGTTTGCTCTCGCGTATTTTCTTGCGCCCCTTTCATTTCATCTATTTGTATGTGCGCGTGTTTAAGCATGCACACGGCTTTCTCAATGCATAGTTGTACAGTTAATTAACTTTGCTTTTTTACATTTTAGGCTGTCAATCTTATCTCGCTGTCCGTCACTTATCTGCTATTTGCTTTCAGTCTTATCGCTGCTGATCTCTAGCTGTGTCTTCGCAGCTTCGCTTTCGACATATCCACTTGATCCATAAGAAGCGTATACAGTTGATTGGGAGCGTTTCCATTGTGAAGTCGAATTTAAAGTTATTTTTTGTGTGTTGTTTCTTTACCTTCTTCTGTTGTATTTTGTGCGCATTTTGTTATTGTATAATAATGTCGAAAACTGAAGGCACGCCGATTGTGACGTAAGTTTTTCGAGGGATGCAGGCTGCAGGGCACTGCAGTGAAAAAGTTTGCTGCAAGAGTTTTTGCATTAAGCGAGGGAAAAATTCAAGTAGAAAATCTTAGCAAATTAACATAAAGAGCAGCAAAGTCGCCAAATGAGCTGCTGATTTGTTAAATAGCCGTAAAAGCGCCCGACCGTGGGATCCTCGACAACTGTCAGAGGTGTGAAAAGGCCTCGAAAAAGTTCGTTTGCCAAAGACCGAGACTTCAAGTAGAAGAGTAGCAGAGTTGTATCTGTAGCTGCGGCTGTAATAGTAGTAGTAGCAGTAGTAGTAGTAGTGCAGTAGTAAGTGTAGCTGTAGCTGCAAAGAAAATACTCACTTCATCTCACTTTTTTTTGCTGCTGCTGATTCTTTCTACTCCTTTTTGTTGCTGCTGCAATTGCGTTCCAAACTTGCAGAGCAAGTAGTTTAGCGCCATTTGCACTTTTCGTAGTAAAAATTACGCGCGCACCCACACACACACACACACAGACAGCAAACTTATCAACGGCCACATCATACACATGCACATGTGTGATGAAGTTGGGCGCGAAGGCGTGGCATTAAGTAGTCGCCCGTAGTTTGGGTTAAGTAACAAAACTTCAAATTGAATTTTTCGCTGCAGTTTTCATTTTAGCACCTATCACAAAAAACCCCTTTCATGCCACGCTCTCTTATACTCACGCTCTCACTCCTGTTCTCTTTGTTTTTTTTTTATTCCCGCTGCTCATTACGCGCTTTGCTGTTGGAGAGAGGTTAGAGTGTGTGCATAGCAAGCGTATACATTGTGTTGGAAAAGTACCGTACTTGGCAGGCGATTTAATTCTCTATTGTTGTTCTATTTCTTTTTCGCTTTTTTCTGTGAAGTAAGTTGTGCCTCTTATGCTAAAAATAAACAAAGAAAACAATGAAGAGCATAAGTAAATCGTTAAGTGCGATCAGTCGCCTGTACACTCACACACTCGAACACAACATACTTATGCATACATAATGTATTATATTGCTATCTCACTCTATTGCAGTCGCTCACATAATTACGGCACAGCACCAACACTGCCGAACATGGAAGCAGGAATTGGCAATGGCAATAACAACAATGCACCAGCGACACCTTCACAGATTTTCTGTTTGCATGGCCGCTCCAACAATATCGAAGTTGAAGGTGAGCAAGGTGGACAGGTGGGCTGCGTTGATAAACTGCGGCACTTTCCGTGTCGCTTTCAATCAGCGCGCAAAGCAATTTGCAGTCATTCATAAATTATCAAGAAATCGCAGCAAAGCAAATGCCAAGCAAACAACAAACATTGCAAAAAAATCGGAAACACGGGGCTGGGGAGAGAAAAACAACTGTAGAAAATTAGTTTTCACAGCATTTTTCGTCAAGTTGAATTGTATTTGTTGATTGTTGTTCAGTTGAGTTTGAAAATCGAAAATTTTGCACAATTTGTGTGTTATTACACGGTAATGCGCGCTAATTGGCAGACGGCACGGAAATGGAAATGAACGACGAACGTGTTTATCGACAGACGACAACGACGCTGATGACAACAACGAAAATGTTGACGAAGTCATTGCCATGTCTCGAGAAGGTCTTGCTGCCTGGCTTCGGTAAGCAAATATCTCACTCTCTCAACACCCACGCAAACACAAACACACACACACACACAGCGAGAGACTGTGGCCAACGCCTTGTCATCAATCAGTTGATGATTTTTCAACGATTGCAAACTTTGGTCGCAATTTTGCTGGTAAACAGCAGCAGCAGCAGCAGCAGCAACCGAAGGAGCCGATGGAGCTAAAGGAGCAACAGCTGCAGCAGTAGCAGCAGCAGCAGCAGCAGCTGCGTCTGCGGGTTATAATCAAAATTTATGCTTGGATCGCCGCTCGACTATTGTCATATGCCATAAATTGCGAGAACTGGGAACATAATTTACGTATGACAACGAGGCCAAAATAAATGAATGGCTCATTTTAAATACCCTGTGCTAACAATGCAAATTGACTGAGGAATATGGGCTATATTGGTTATATAACAAGTTATGTTAGAGCAGCTAGAAAAAAGGCAGGACAAGCCCCATATGCTTGGCACACTTTGGTACCCTATAATAGGCGTTAAAGGGTGTATTAGTTTATGATCCATGTGTGAGAGCTATGGGAATCAAAAGTATATTAACAATTCTAGCACATAAAAGACACAGAAACAAGAGATAAGCGCAATAAGGGTTCAAATCAGAGAAGCTGTACAGGGTATTTGCAAGTCAAGTCGATTGTCTTAACAGATTTTTTATGCATAAAATACCCCAATTTAATGAAGTTTACCAAAGGCAAAAGGTTTAACGAGATGAGATCAGTGTAACTATTTACAGGGTATTATCAAGTCTTTTAATTTTTTTTTTACTTATTTATTTAATTTTTTTTAAACTTAAAATGACCAAACTTGTTCAAATGTTCAAGCTGTACGTATCGATTTATTTTCAATTTTTAGAAATCCTGAAGTTTCAAGATCATATATATAATATATAGGGTATTTTTCCAACTCTATATCCGCAGAAGTAAATAACATCAATACCTTCTAATTACTTAGTTCAACTGTATATTACTGGGTATTTGCTGCTTGTCTTTTGCTGTCTTCATTCGCTCCATTACCTATCAACTACAGGGTATTTCCTGCTCGACTAACGCACTCTTGCTGTCTTTTTTTTATAAGGCAAATGGCCAAAACTATGAACTTTGTGCGCCGCAGTCGTCGTCCAGTCGAGCAGCGCTTCGTGCGCTGCTTCGATCGACTCTGAATTTTAATTTCCTCTTCGATAAGTCAACAGTGGATGGCGCAGTGTACAGCATTCTACTTCTTCTTCTTCTTCTTCTGGCTCTGTGCAGTGCGCTGATTGGATTTATTGGCAGAGGAACGACCTTAAATGACATTACGTCATGTCTAGACAGAGTTCCTCGCCTGTCGAACCTTCACGCCTTTTGGCCAATATCAGCAATCAGCTGCTGCAGCTCAATCTGTTGCCCAACCATGTGCAGCACCATTTGCAGCTAACAAGCGTTTGCATAACTGCCGTGCTACCTGTATTATCCCCAATTACCTGTGCTACCTGATTGCAACTTACTAACTAGTTAAGCGCGAGCCAGATGCGACGTCTTTTAGCTCTATTGTTAACTGAACGCTGTTAAGTGAATTGCCAAGTTACAAGTGCGAAGGTGCAACAGGTCTATGATGTATTCTGGCATACCCTGTAAAGAGTTTTGCATTTTCACAACACTTTCTTAAGGACCTGTAATGATTGTTAGATAAGTAGAAAGTTTTAAGAAAATGGCAAATGTTTTTATTTATGTAATACTTGCCAAATTTGCTGAAAGGCGTATATTTCATATGAGTGTTATATACAAAATGTATACCCTATTATTAAGTCTTACTTTAAATCTTAAATTGCTTTAGTTGCATAAGTTGCTATTGCTCAAACATTATTCGCTGTGAAGAACTTTTTGTCTCTGCTCTCATTGTAACCATATATCGCTTTTCTATGCGCTTCTCACATTGCAGTTTTATTTGTAACATTTTGAGTCTGCAAAAAAGCTAAGCAATAATGTGCCTTATGGAAGTAACCAATTTCATAATACTTGTTATCGTTTTAAGAGAACTGCTAAATCTATTTGCAAATCGCTTTTTCCGGATTTCAGCGGATCAAATAACTTTTATCAGTTATTGTTTGCCCATCTTCAATTTTTGACTTGAGATATATTCTAAATCCAATAAGCGGATCATAGAATTATTATGGAAGCTATATGATTATGCCATAGGTAATCCAGAAACAAAGCAACTTTTTTGGTTAAGCTGATGATTAGATGAAGTCCATAGGTCCATTATCTCCCTAGGCTCTAGTTGAGGTACAGTTATAATCAAATTTTGATTGCTTTGAAACTGGAAATGATATACACAAGTTCTACATATTCTTCGGAATTCCAAGTCTCTAATATCAATAGACTTATAAGTAATACCGTTAGGATAATAAGTTATAAGTGCCTTAAATTAGCGAAATTCTAGCTACAAAAGAGGCGAAATGCCTTATTATTTGTATATTATGCAGCTACAGATACAGATTAACGCCGAATATACCCCTCTTAACAACTCGAACGAGTATAGCAGTTAGTTGAAACAAATAAACAAGAGTCAAGGCATTCGCTTGAGCTGTACTTCAAGCCAAATTTATATTTTTTCGCAGAATAAATTCGCTGTTGAAATATTTATTTGCAGCATGATTGGAATAATGTGCGCAGGGTTGCCAGATAGTTAAATTATTTAAAAGAAGCGCCGCATTGTTGGCATACGAGAGAGACTCAAGGCGAAAGGAAACGGCAGGGAAAAGAGAAAGAGGGTGGCGGGTGCAGGAGAGGTGAGTGGGACCAATTAAAGATGCAGATAGATTGCAGTTGTTTAAATTGCAAGTATGATGATTTTTATGCATCAGCTGAGAAGGACGAAAAGGTGAACGAGAAGATGTCGAAGGAGCTGCCAGCTGAAGCGGCAAATTCACTCTGTGTGTGTGAGTGTGTGTGTGTTGTGCGGGTCTAATAGGTGAAATGTTCATGTGGCATTGGGAATTGCTACCTGTACGTTGTCGAGTTGGCTGGCTGGCCCTCGCCTTGGTTATGCACTGGAATTTAATTTCGCTGCCGGCTGCATTGTTACTGTGCCATTGTGCAGTAGGAGTTGAATCAAAAGAGGTGATGGGGATGGGGAGGGGAGCAGAGAGACTCCAGCCGACTCGGAAGACTTCTCGGTGACGTCCTTGTGCTGAATTCAAATGAAGAAACCGCGCAACGAGCCAGCCAGCCAGCCAGCCATGGAGCTACAAGCATATAGCATATGCACATGCTACCCTTTCGCAGTACAGTGAACAATGGCGAAGTGAAACTGGGAGAGTGCAAAGAAAATGCAGCGGAAATGACAAAGCATGAAATACGGCTGCGACAAATGCAATAAAGTATTTAATAGACTGCTCCTGGCCAACGAGCAGCGAGCAACGAGCAACGGGGTGCGAGTGCGCCTGTCACTGACACCAAAAAACTGGGTAGCGGCTGCCCAGGCATTCCCACACACACATGACAAAATCAGGACATGGGCAACAGGAGCTAGGAGCATGCATGCAGCTGGGCAAGGCGTGGCAACCATAGCAAACAGCGTCGGTGGTCATTATTCACGTACCATGTTAAATAAATTTAAATGCCTGTTTTGTAAATATGTAAACGGCATAACAGATGGCAGAGCAACAAGGAGACGCGAGAGAAAGAGATAGAGCCTTAGGGCAGAGGGAGCGAGCTCTAGAGAGCGAGCCAAGTGTCCCTGGGGTCAGCTCGTGCACTGCATACGTCGCTTGGTCCAGCTTATATATTTTCCCTCTCATTTTTTAAGTTTCTTATGAAAAAATATATATAGGAACAGCAAAATTTCATGGAATACGCTTTTATGTTTACCACTTAAGAAGATTCGGGTTTTTTGTGAGCGTACTTAAATATTTAAGTATTGTGGTTTGCTTTTTATTTGTTATATAATATAAGCACAGGTAGATGTGCAGGTAATTTGATATATATTATATTTGTTTATTTATATATTACAATTTATTTATTTTATCATTTTATTTTATTTTCTGTATAAACAGTTTTGTTGAAAATAGTTGTTATTTTATTTAGATTGTTATCTTATTTTTCTTTTTATTATTAAAATATATATTTTATATTTGCATAATATACATTTAAATATTTTGTTATATAATATAAAGTTTCTAAATGTATATACATATTTTTAAATATTTTTTTAAGATTTCAGCTTAACGAAAATCGATTTATTTATTGATTTATAACACATATGTTTTATATATTAAAGAATTAGAACTCCAACTTATTTGATTTAAGTTTTGTATTAATCATAATTATATCACTTCATAATATATATTTTTAATTTTATTTTTAATTTATTTATAGTAAAATTGTTCAATATTTCTTGCCTTTGCAGTTCGTGATCATTGCCACAGAGCTCGCAGCGAAGGCGTTGACTTGAAAGCGCGCCGCAAGCTGATCATTGCTAGCGTCTTATGTATGATATTCATGATTGCCGAAATTGTGGGTGAGTAGTAGCTAAAAGACGGCATTAAAGCTGCACCTTTTTATACGCCTTCTCGCAGTGACAGGAGTTTATGGGTTTGTGTGTCAGTAAAGTATATAGAACTAAAAATATATATTCGCTGGTAATCTTAGTTTCTTAGTTTTTATAGGTTGATTTTTTCGATATGCTTACTAGGCGCGTGGCAAATCAACAATAAAAACTATACGTTTTGCTGCTAAAAACCCAAATTTGAAAAGTTAGTTACTCCATTTTTTTACATTAAACCTTTGTATATTTATATATAAATATATAGTTAATTGAACGAGCGAGCATTACGCAGTTGACCATGCCCCATTGCAACATCCTCATTTCATTTGTCCTTTATTCTTTGCTTAAATTTTATTTTTGCATTTCGCTTTGATTTTCCTTCGTCTTACACCTTTTTCTTGCTCGTTGTTTACTTGAAATTCCCTCAACTAATTTCGCTCACCTCAGAGAGCTGAAAGTAGAGAAAAGCTCGGCTAAAATGTCAGTCAAACAAAAGGTAGAAAAAGCAGAGGAAGGAAAATGAAACGAAGTAATAAAAGGGACGACGAGACGATTAAAAACTGAGCACCGGAAGTGCAACAATATGGCGACCGGAAGGGCTTATTGTCTGTTGTCCCTTTCACACACACACACACACACACACACACAGAGAGAGAGTGTGTGTGTATGGAGTGGGCTGTTATACAATAAACATTTAATTTTCAAGCGCTGCCAATGCGACGCTGTCGTCCCCATTGTCGGCTGTTGCTGTTAATCGCTTTGCAATTACCTACAATGTGCCATCGAAGCCGTTGGCCACATTCAGTGGGACAGCCAGCGCCACGGACCCCTCCTCTCCGCTCCTCTTCTCTATACTGTAAACTTTTACCTCATTCAGTTTGCTTTCGCCTCTGCCAGTGCCTTTGCCTTTGCCTTTAAATCGAAATTGTTGACTGCCTGAATGCGGCACCTCCTTTTTGCTGTTTTGCTAACCATTTGCTGTTGACCAGAGCGGCAGGGTTAGGGGAGAGGGGCGTGGCAGCTGTCTTTGTCCATTGCAGTGCTCCCACAGATTGCAAGTTAATTTTTTCGTGTTCGTGTTTTTTTTTATATTTGTGTTGCATTTATATACCCCTTGCACATGCTCATTTTATCTCTATCTCTTTCTTTCACTCGGTGATTGTCTACTCTCCGACAGGTGGCGTTTTATCGAACAGCTTGGCCATCGCAACGGATGCCGCACACTTGCTAACGGATTTCGCCAGTTTTATGATCTCACTGTTTGCCATCTGGATAGCCGGACGTCCATCCACGCAACGGTATGTATGCCCATCCCATCCTCCCATTCTCCTAGGTAAGAGACTTTCCCTGTACAAAGTGTAAGGCCAATCAATAAAATGTTCAACTTTTTTGTGCTCTCACAACTATTTCTTGACGCGAAGCTCGGCATATGCTGTGCTCTGCTGCTGGGCGGAATTTAAAACTTTAGATCTATGCAACAAATTATTGAATTGACTGGCACAGAAAGAGGAACAAATTTAAGTCGAGAAAGTGGTAGAGAGAGTAGGAAAAAAATGTGTGAGAGAGAGAGAACTAGTAAGAAACTGAAATCTGATTGAAACATTAAAAAATAGCTTTATTTATTTTTAGTGTTTATTTTTTAATGTGATAATGATAAATATTTATATATATAATTTATCATTAATATAATTATTAATAATTATATATTTTGTTGTTTTAAAAATTATATATATATATATCTGCTTCTAAATTTTTTTTTAAATATTATGATTACAATTTTTATGTAATTAAGTTTTATAGTTTTTAGTTTTTAAAAATATAATAAAAACTTTCTGTTAGTCTTTAGGTATTCTTCGTAGAAAACCGAACGTAGTATATTGAAATAAATTTGCAGACATCTTATCTGATCTTATCAACTACATATACTTCAGCTCTATATAGGCTTAAAACCATAGAGCCAATCATATAATCGAGCTGAAATATTATAATTATATCAGAGTTTATTTTGCTCTGCGCGCAAGGGTATTTAATCTTCAGCAATCCAAGGAAAATTTGGCAACATTTCTGCCGGTTGGCTGGTTACGTCCGCATTGAGGCTCTGGGCCCCGCCTACAAATTTCCAGCACATTCGCGTGCCCTCCTCTCGCCTTCGTCTAATTAGGCGAAGAGCCTGTTTCCAAATTTTCACTGCTGCTGCAGCAGCAGTTGCTGTTTGTACTTTTGCTGTTGCTGCTGCTGCTGTTGCGTACATTTGGCCATTGCACATTTTTCAATTGGTCTTTGGGAACTGCGTAGCTGTTGCTGCCCCTTCCTCAGCTCCTGCACCTCCTCAAGTCTAAGGCAGGCCCATCGAGTGGGCGCTTGGCATCCATCTTGTTCTCGTTCTGGTTGCGCTTGTGTTTTTAAGGCAGAGCAAGGCAGGGAGCAGGGTGGGGCGGCGCGGGGCAGGCACGTTCTGCTCATTCATGCAAAAATCTCACTCACTCGACGACTCGACTGCAGCCACAAAGTGAATAATGAAAAACTTTTGCAATTTCAAGCGTGTTGCATGGTAATTTTGTAAATTTTCTGCCGCTGCCTCAGACTTTGTGCCTTCTCATATTGTTGTTGTTGCTTGTGTTGCTGCAGCATGTGCAGCGCCTGGTTGCAAGCCTCAGCCTTATGCGGTACTCATGCTTCAGCTATTGCTCCAGCTCCTGCTTCTGCTTCTGCTCCTGCTGCAGCTCCTGGTCCTGCTTCTGCTCAGGCTTTTGCTTCATGCGGTTCAGAGCCGTTGCCATTGCCGGTCTCGTTCTCGTTTCCATTGCCACTGCCGCTGCCAAGTTGACAAGCCTAATTTATCAAAACAAAACACATTTGCACAATTGCAAAGGCAAACGCAGAAACGCTGAGCACAAACGAACGCCAAACACTGCTGCACAGTGGTACGCAATCAGATATCCCTAATCTATTAATTAGGGAATTATATATTATAAGCATCAAGATAATAAGTTTGAGCTATATACATATGTTTCTTAAATTTAAAATCTTTTTATTTAAAATTATTGATTTTTAAACATAAATAATATAATCAAAATAATTAATAAAAAAAGAATACATTTTTGAATTAATAATTTTAAAACTTTATTTTATAATTTTGTACTTATTATTATTATTATAATTTTATTAAGTTAAGTTATTATATTAAGTATTTGAGTAGGTATTTTTTAGGACTTTACTTTTATTGTGTGACTTAGTTACTTATTATATTTAAAAATTTCTATGCTTAAAACTTCAAAACAAAAAGATTTATTAAAAATTTTAACTTGAATACATAGTTTTTAGAAACAAATTTTTTGCAATTAAAGTAACAATATTGAAAATATTAAATTATAAATTTTAATTTTAACTAAATATTTTATCTTAAAAGAAAAGTTTCGAAATTCAAATTAATTTTTCATTTAAAAAATTGATTGGTATTAAACATATTTTTAAAATTAATTAACTCATTTTTTTTAAATTTATTTATTATATGTATATAATATTTTAAACTATATTTTTGTATAAATTCCTAGCTCAATATACCTCTATAAAAATCTATTAATAACTAAAATTATTCAGCTATCAATTTAATAGTTTCAATATTTAACAGATGGATCTTCGAACCCATGTATATATATATAACATAATCCTCGAGTATTAAACAACTGTGTAGCTAAGTAGTTCTCATTGTTTTCCATTAAAAGTTCTGTTCCCTTTGCTAACTGTTACTTTATTAGTGAAAATTCCAATTAAGTTAAATAATCCATAATATGTCCTCGCTGATAGCTCAGCGAAACTTCATAATTGTTCATAATTTCTATAATTGCATGGATGCTGTACGTGATGCTGCATTTATTTCATTCCCTTGTTGACCTTGAAATGTTTTATCAGTTGAAAAGTGTAATAATAATTAACTGCGTGATGATAACTGCTGCACACGAGCTCAACCTATAATATATTATGTGCGCTTCTATATATTTCTATTAATACCCTGTACGTATTTGCTTAAGGAGTATGCTGAGCATAAACTTATTTGAAATATATATAGAGTTAATGTGGCTATTGTATGTGTTATTAAATTAAGTTAATTATTCATGATTTATTTGTTACATACTATACATATTTTTGCTAACAATCGATTACTCTTGCTGCGTTTAAATATTAAAGATCAGGAGATCAGGATCTGTGTGTCATACACTGATCTAAATATACATAATTTATCGATCAGTTATTCTACTTTTACAATACATTTCTGAAGCTCTATGTATATAGCTTTATCAGGGTTGTGGACCATCGGTTCGAACTGATAGTTAAGGTGATCGATAATTGTTCTATGCAAGCCTTTATAGATCCAGCTGAGATAGGTCTTAGTTTAGTTTTTTATCAAATATTAATATAGAATTAAGTAAGCGATAACTTTTACATTTTTATCGATATCTATATTATGTATATAGAGCAAATCGATATATGAAATGTATCGATAACTTTAACTAAAAATTCGATATATGACTGCTTGAGCTACTGTGTGCTGTGTGCCTGTTTAATGCAGGGTAACTGTTAGTCGTTCCTACGCACTTCCGATGCTTGCCTGTTTTTTTGACAACTTTCTGTTAGTTTTTGGCCAGCATCCAGCCCAATGTGCCAAGCGCATAAGGTGGTTAGCAACGCTCCCAGCAGCATTAACAACAGCAGCCAATCCTCCAGTCGCGCCTTTGGCGCCTTCAGCAGCAGCAGCAGCAACAACAATATGAAGAAGAGAAACCGTAACCAGAGAGGCGGCAGGCGGTCATTAAGCAAATGGCTGCACTTGCAATTGCAAGGGGCTACCAGGCACATATACATATACAAATATATATATAGAACTATATATATAGTGGCCATACACATTGACACAATCTGCAGAGGGATCCGGAGAGGGGTTCTGGGGGCTCTTGCGACGGATGTTTGCTGGAAATTAAATTGTATTATTATGGCGAGACATTCGTTGCTTGCATTGTTGCTGCTGCTGCTGCTTTTGTTGTTGTTGTTGTTGTAGTTGGCTGCCGGTGTGTGTCGCATTAGTTAGCAGCTTCAAAAAAAAAAAACAAAAAGCAACGACACAGCGAGTTGGCAGGCTGGCAAAATTGTTGGCATTGCCATTATTTCAATTTTATAACGAGCTTGGCGTCGTCCCCTCTGCGCGGACGTTGCTTTAATTGAACGAACGTCGCCCTCGACCAGGTGTTGACTTTGAACCCACCAAAAATACAAGAAAAAAAAACAGTAACGTTACGAAAAATGAGAAAACACACATGCAATGCGCTCATTACATTAGGGAATACCAACAACGGCAGAGCACACAGACCCAGCCGAGCCCAGCCCAGCCCAGCCCGGCCCGGCCTGGCTCGGCTCGGTGCCGTCTCCCCTCCGCGTCCACAATTTGACGCACGGCGCGCCCCTAAAAAGCCGAGACACTCAAATTAAAATGGCATTTGACAAATTTTTGGGGCGCATTTATCAACTTATGTTAATTTTATGCCGCCCAACGCTTCACACTAGCTAGCCTATCTCACCTTACCTTAGCCTACCCAAGCCAAGCGAACTGTGTGAAGCATGCTTATGGAAATTGCTTTCTCATTTGATTTAATGTTATGATTTTCACATGTCTGTCTAGTATTTGCCTATTTTTTAGGCACTTTTAATTAGTTTTCCAATTGAAGAACATTTTAGATGACATTTTCTAATAAGTAAAACTAGCTTTTCGTAATAATTTTTCTTGATATGTAAATATGGATTTTCGAAATATGATTAGAAATAGATTAAGAAACCTTTCATAAAGAGTTTTCGTAATATTCGTAATATTTAAATGCATTTGTGTTCTATAGGATCAAATTATTATTATATATATATAAGATATAGAAGTTACTTCTTAGTTAAATTTATTTTTCAATATTTTTAAACATTTAGAAACTCAAAATAGTAATATAAATTAAGGTAAAAGTTATGAAATGTAGTTCTTAGAATGTAAGATCATTTAGTATAGAAATTTTCGATATGCTGCCTGGCAGAATCCCTAGCCCCTTAGCAAGTCGAGCTGAGTCTAGGTCCGTCTGTTCGTCTATCTGGCCCTTTGCTCGCCCAAGCCATACGCAGTTTGAGTTGATATATTTTTACGATAACTCTTTCTATTGTCTTATCGATAAAAATCGATAAGTTGATTTGATTTCTAAAGCTTAGCTTGAACACCATAAAAGATAGAGACTTAAACTTTACTGTGTGTGATCCTGATATGGTGTATATCTCCATTTCTTCATTTGATAATTAACCTATGCTCTTGACTTATCCACACAGCTTTGACATATTCATATAGCTCAGAGAAAAGCTCTTTTAGAAATGATCTAATATTTGCTTTCTGATGCTCGTTCAAGGCATTCCAGTTCTGTTGACGTCTATATTTGAGATGTGCATATAGTTGAGGTACAGTTTCCTTTAGAAATGATCTAACATTTTCTACGTTTAAGAATCCCAGATATTGTCGATATGGACGTAGTTCAGATAGAGTTTTCTTAATAAATGCTTAGATATTTTGTAACAGATCCTCCTTCAGCGAATCCCAACTCTGATCATTTCTATACTGTTATTTGGAACTTGTTCTGCCCTACATACTGGCTGAGCAGACAACAAATCCCTAGACAGTTTAGCTTTGTCGTTATTATTGTTTCCTGTATTATTGTAATCTGTTTCGAGTATTATTAAATAAGATTGTTATACTTAAATGGATTTTAAGTACTTACAGAAGATTTGGAAGAGTAAGAGCTTGTATAGAAGCATCGTTGTTACCCTTTGTGCTTGGACTCTGCTTATTTCATTTGAAAATCCAGATCTTGTAGCTTTTGCTAGATTGAGGCGTATTAATTTAACATTCGTTATGGTTGCTTGAATAATGTGAGATAGTTGATGGTATCAGCTAATTTGCTTCGCTATATGTTTATACATATATCTTATATAAGTTCTCTAGTTTCCAAGTCACATTGAGTTCCTTTTGCCTCACTCTGATAACTATATTATTACAGTTATCATATGATAATACGAACAGATACTACACAGCACTAATATGCTCTTTTAACTTTGCAAACGGCTTAGTCTTAGGAAGGTGTTAGGCTTGTCTAATTATAGGACTTAGAATAGTATACAAGGAGCTTGTTTAAGTATATGCAACAGGCAGCAGGAGACGTGATCGGAAAGACGAGCTAAGTTGATGTAGCCAAGTTCAGTTTCAATTTCGATAACTGATTTTATTTCATCATCGCGCTAAGCACAACTTGAAGACCATAGAAACGAAATAGGTAAAATTTACTTAGATTATGAATAATTTCGTTTTGATATACCAACCTCTAAATTGTAAAAAAACTTATTTCAATAGCGAGCAGCGTCTTACCAAATTCACCAACTTTGCAGTCATTAATACTCTGTGGAAATTTGATATTCGCTTGACTAGAGCATGCTTCAATTTGGCTTCAATAATAATTTCAAATTAGTTGGAAATTTTCAGCTCAGACACACTTTGGTATTATTTGATGTGAAACTTTTTTGTTTATCTTTGACAGAATGTCGTTTGGCTGGTATCGGGCGGAGGTGATTGGCGCCATGGCCTCCGTCTTTATGATCTGGGTGATAACTGGAATACTTGTTTGGCTGGCAATCGGACGACTCATTAGCGGCGACTATGATGTGGATGCCAAGATCATGCTGATCACATCGGGCCTGGCAATTTTGGTGAATGTCATGTAAGTAGCATTCCATGAAGTGGCCTGTCTAAACTGTGTCTGTGTCTGCCCCAAAACTCTTGCTTTGTCTATTTGTGTCTATTTGTCTGCCTGCATTTTGGCTGCGGCTCCCTTGGGCAGTTTTCCAATTGCAATTGCCGCAATCAACTTGTCCCGGGCTCGGTCATGGGCCAGCAAATGGGTCAACAATGCAACTCTGTCCTGGCAATGGCATTCCACTCCATGCCATATCTTCTTAGCCATGCCATGCCATGCCATTGCTGCCTGCCTGGGCAGGCTCTTCGAGTCGTGCCAGTTGTTGCGGTAACTTTCTCCACATTTTAGCGACAACTTTTCCATCCGCAAGTTTCGAATTTTTTGCGTCAACAAAAGGCAAAAGCGACGCCAACGATGACTGCGACTACGGCGACGAAATTTTTGCTTTTGCTTGTGTTTGTGTTGGGCCAGTCCCAAGGTGCAGCAGAAGCACTTCTCATACTTTGCCCTAGCTCTTTCCCTTCTATTTTTGTTACGTTTCTTTTCTGGCAGAGCATAATAACTTTGCGATGTGATTTACCTGCCTTAAAACTTCTACTTAATTGAATTGACAAGCATTTCAAGAATTTCGGCTGTTCAATACGTTTAGTCGATATTTTATTGATTGACGTAATTATTTCATTTCATTTCAAATACTGGTTTTTAACTAATTATTAATTCCTGAAATTATTTATTTAAATTATTAATTTTTTAACATTTTTATTTTTTATTTTTATTTTTTTTTTTATATTATTTTTTATATTAATTTTTATATTAATTTGTTTGACAACTTAATTTATTTAAACTTTTTTTTTTCAATTTTCAAAGATTTTTATACATTTTTAGACATCAAATTTCACAATTAATTTTTTTCAAGATTTAATTACTTAAGTTAAATATTAAATACTCTAAATCAATAATTATTTTTTATCTCATTGCATCTTCTATAACCATTTGCTCTGTCTCAGTCGATTGCCTTAGCTTAGGCAGAGTATTTGAGCTTCGTCTGCTTTCTTAGAGGCTCTGCGCTTTGTTTTGATTGCATCGTGTGCAGCACCTGCAACTGTAGCTGCCACAGTAGCAGTTGCACAGCCCCCTCAATACCCTCGTAGCCAACGTCTTCATGCTGCTCGGGCGCCCTCCGCTTGCAGCTCGTTCATGTGGCTGTCGAAGCATAGTTTTTGGCGCATAAATCGAAACGTTTCAATGCTCGGCACATGCTCTCGCTCAAGTGTGTGTGTATGTGTGTGTGCGAGTGTGTTTGTGTTTATGTGTGTGTTTTTGTGTGCGCGACGACCCGCCGCTGTATGCCCTTTCGCTTCAACTTGCTGTTGTTGTTGCTGCTGCTGCTGCTAGTAGCGCAAATTTTCCAGTTGACGTTGGCATTTTCAGTGTTTGCCACTTGAATTGTTTGATTACGTGAATTGATTGTGAAAAACGTGCAGCGGCAGCAACAGCAACTTTTTCCCAACTCCCGCTGCCCCTCTCCCTTCTTTCTTTCGCTTCTTCAACTAAGGGGCGTGGCAAGAGTCCAGCAACGGTCCGGCCGCGAAGGCGGTGGAGAGAGCCAAGGGGAGGTCATCAGCAAAGAAAGTCAAGTCAAGTCAAGCTGAGGCTTGACTTGTCGCAACGTGTTTGGCTGCACGTCGAACAGCGAAATTAAATGGTCACCTTTTACTGTTATGCGATCTCGAAAGCTCGTTTTTGTTGTTGTTTCAGCTGTAAATCTTGCTTTTGTTGTTACAAAGTGAGTGCTCCATGTGAATAGCTGGAGCATAGGGTATGCTAGTGGCAGTTATTGTTATTACACCTATAAATACTTGAGCTATGCACTAAAGCGATTGTGCCTAGAATAATAGTTACATAAATGCTGAAGTGGGATATAAATATGATAAAGTATCATTGGACATAGTTGAGCTTATCTCAGAGATATCTCCCATCTACCATCTTTCATCTTACATCTTCCATCTTTCATCTTCCATCTTTCATCTTCCATCTTTCATCTTCCATCTTTCAACTTCCATCTTCCAACTTCAATCTTCAAACTTCAATCTTCAATCTTCAATCTTCAATCTTCAATCTTCAATCTTCCATCTTCCATTTATTCTTGATTCTAGGATATCTCGTAGTCATCTCATAGCTTTCAGTTCGCATAATGTAGTTATAGTTGTAGTATATAGTGCCATTGGCTGTTTTTTGAAGGTTTCTTAAGTTTCATTCCAAGAGTTAGTCGAGTTTTAAGTTCAATTAGCAAATGCCCGGAATGTAGGCAACAACTTTTGCGTGGAGCTTTGTTAGATTTAGCTGCAGCCAGCAGCTATGCGTGGCAGCTTAAAGTGGCACTGTCGACGATTCCACATCGTTAAAAACGGCCATTAGGAACGCACCCATCCACCCACACACACACACACAGAGACGCACACAAGCAAACAAAAGCGTGGCCAGAGCCGTAAATGGCAGGTGGGACATTAGCGAAAACAGCTGAAATATGAGTAGGATGAGTAGGAGTTGGGGTTAGTTTGCCAGAGAGAGAGAGTGTGTTAGAGAGAGAGAGAGTTGCTGCAATTTAGCACTTAGCGTTCGATGTAGCAGTGGGGAATAGTTTACAGCTTTTAAATCAAATTTTAGTTTCTTTTTTATAATTGATTACGAATCAATTGCATCTTTTTTGTTTATATTTTATTTATATCGATTTCCATAAGCACTTTGGATGTTAATTTGAACTCGAAACATATTCAATATTCAAAAATGTATTCATGTTTATTGCTTAACTAAGGTTTGAGTGCAAAGTTAGCTCAGTGAATCATAAATTGAAGTCTTCAATTTAACTGAAGATGTTTAATAAATGAAAAAGTTTTTGACCTGCAAAAACCTGCAAAACGCATAGTAATTTTCAAGAGCTAATTTAATTTATTATATATATATATATATATATAGTTTGTTATGATTCATGTCAAGTTATATATGAAAAAATTTACTTTTCTTTGTTCATTAAAAAATATAGATATAAGACGGTGGGAATTTCGTTTTTATATATTTTTAAAGAATATTTTAAATATTGATTGTATAAAATTAAGTATAAAATGCTTCTGATTTAATTAGCTCAATATTAATGTAAAACGCATTTGTTATCTTTTCAAAGTGTTTATTCATCGCTTTAGTCCTGTTTCAACTCTGCATAACTTTGAGATACATTTGATTTTCTGCCAGAATTGTCGTCTAAATTGGTTTGGATTTCAATTTGTTTAATAACATATACATACTTAATATACATAAATATTGAGACCTATAGAGTTTGTAGCTTTTGGCTTTTATATCAATTTAGTGTATTATATTTGTAAATGAAATATTTAATTATAATAGTTGAAAATTTGATTTTAATAATAATACTCAATGTAAAAATATATTATTTTTCAATTATTCTTATGATGAATAATTATTAAATAATTTATTTGTCATTTAACTTGTTTGTAAATATGAAAATACATTTTTTCAAAATTAATTTTTGAGCTTTGAACAGTAATTGTGTCTGAGCTGATTGCACTCTTGTCACAGTTGCTTAACAAACTCAAAGACATTTAACTTGCAATTCTTTGAACTTCCCCAGCTTTTCTCCTAAATAGCAGCACAACTTTAACTCAGATTAGTGCTCGATAAATGAGTCCTAATATATTCATTCTGCTTTTGCATTGATATCAAATTGTTCAAACAGCATCGATTCAAGTGTTGAGCGGCATTTCGATCAGGTTTTGCCTTCACTTCACGCAATCGTATTATAAATAAATAAATAAATAAAATCTTCTTCATGCAAACACACAACAATTTTGCCGCTCAATGAACTTTTTCAATTCAATTTGCAAATCGATAAAAGTTTATTTTTAAACTGCAGCGTTTTAACTTAAACTTTTTTGTTTGTAATTTATGCGGTAAATGAAAGTAATTAACTGGCATTTAAAATAAATGACTCAGGCCTTAAGTGCATTTGCATATAGAGAGAGAGAGAGAGAGAGGGAGGACGAGAGTCAATGAGATTGTTTTTGAATCTGGCCAATGAATCTCTTTTGGTTGTTTTGCTAGCCTGGTTTCAGTATGTGACGTACAGTCCGGGGCGCATAAATAACAACACACTCGGTTGTAAAATGCGCGCATTAAGAGTAGCGTAATAAACGTGGATGCCACATGGTGGGGCGACAGCTTAACGAGCTGCTCAGTCAGTCACACACACACACACACACACAGAGCGAGACCCAGCGAGCACACATCGTGTCTAGAGGTAGGAGCTGGCCAGATGGGGTAGCTGTGCCATCCAGCCAAGATATGCGCTAATATTTATGTTCCTGTCAATTAAATCAGGACATGTTGCCAGGCGCTGGCAGCAGCTAGCTGGCTGCCCTGTTAGTCCTGTTGTTGGCGCTGGTCTTTGGTCGTGGTCCCAGTGTTGGCGTTGTCATGGCTGCTGTCGTTTGTTGGCCACTAACGAGGCGAGTAAAGATGCCGCAAAATCAAGGGAAATGCTTCATTGCGCACTACAAATTACGGCGACGCAGTTGGAACAACAATGGGGCGCCAAATGGTTAGAGCGAGACAGATGACTGGCAATCCTGCAGCAGCAGCAGCAGCAGCAACACAAGCAACAGCATTGACATTTTTTGCGCTCGAGGACACACATGCTGCTCGCAGCTCGCAGCGCTTTTTGGCGCGTTGAAAATGCCTTGGCAATCGGATGTTCAAAGTCAAAAAGCGTATGTGCTCGGCATTGAATACAGCTTGCAGCAGCTACAGTCAAGCCTCGCTTATGCTCGCTCTCTTGCTCCTGCTGTTGACCGTGACGGGTGGCAGCCACGGGCAGCACCAGCAGCCGCACCACCACCATCTGTGGCAGCAATAGCAACAGTAACTAAAGACCTGCCCTGTATTTATTTAGTAGCCATCAACGCGCCAGGCTGCGGCCAAGCTGTGCTCTCCAAGTAGAAGTAGACTAAAGTCTTTGTTTTTGTGTACTTTTTGTTTTTTGTTTCTGCTCTTTTTGACAAATTATGGCCGCAGCGTTGCCACGTCTTAGAAATTGAAAATGAAATTGACTTGTCAGGCTAACAAGCTCAGGTTCAGCAGCCACTCGCAACTCTCAAGTGGCAGACCCTGGCAGGCTCAGGCATAAATTGAAATGCTTCTGTTATAAACTAAAAATGCTACAAAATTTAATTAAATATTCCTTAAAGATTTCGATATAAAGTTTAGGAAATTAAAGTTTAAGATCGAGGAAAAAAAATCTTAAAAATCTGATTACTATATCCAAGTAGTGCTAATGGGTGTATATGTCTAATTCTCTTCTTCAAATATCTAGTTCTTAGAATATATAGTTCAATATAAACTCGAAGCAAAGCATGTGTTGTTTCAGCTTAATCAGATCTTAGCAAGGTAAAGTTGATTGATCAAAAGCTGTAGACATATGCCGTTTGAGGATCACAGCATCAGGAGACAAACTGTTGACATTATCTAGAAATTATATGAGTCAAGAAAATTCTGAAAATATCCATATGTGAATACCTTTAATATGCAAAGTATTATCTAGTCAGTTATGCTGAGTGCTGCTGCCTTCTGACTGGTTAACTATAACAATCTTAATTTGAAGAAATCTTAAAAATATATTAAATTATTATTGGCACAATTATTTTTGTCGTATGAGTTTTTAAAGTAATCTAAAAATCAAGATAACAGTGCTTAAGAGTGAAAACTTTTCAATTTAAATCATATATTTAAATTGAAAAGTTATATAGACATATTTATATTATATTATATATATTATAGATAAATTATTTACAATAAATTATAATAACAATTCATAGTCAGCTTAAGCCAAAAAAAGTATAAGCTTTTCATGACTTTTCATACATGTTCGATATTATCTTATATATTTTTGCTTGACATTTATAATATATATTAGCAGAATATATTTCTAGCAAAATGTGCCAAAGCGAAATTGTTTATAAATTATAGAAATTAATTTAAACATTTTCTTAAACTTTGCATTCAGTTGGAACTTTTACTCATCTTCTTCAGGCCAACTTTTACTTAGCTGCCTTGTTGGCCCCCTCAGCATATCTGTTCCTGATGTGTTCCATATTCGCTTTTCTTGTTTTGAAGTTTCGTTATTCACTTTCGAATCCCAAAAGTCATTTATTTTGATTGTGAAATGGAATATCTTTGGGTCAACTGTGACGTCACGTCAATTAGCCGCAAACAACGTTGTTCACGCTGTGCACTGTGGGTGTGTGTGTGGGTGTGTGTGTCATTGGCCTGTGCGTAATTTATGCCAGTTTATTTATTGATGCCCGGGTCTGGAGTTGTATTGTTCCCAAAAAGCCGGCTAAGTGCAGCTATAGACACGCTGCGCAGAGGCAGAGAGTCGCTAAGGGCAGGCAATTTTGTCGTTTGCCTTTTTTTTTTGGTTGGTGGGTTGGCAACAGGCCACCACGCCTCCAACCCCAAATAGAAAAGCCATAAATCTGAAATGTCGGAGCATTTAAAATGAATAAAAAGTCAATGTGCCGAGCTATTAACTGCCTGATGCATGCCGGCCAACCAGCCAAACAACCAACAGGGACTGAGCGAGAGAGAGACGGTGTGTGTGTGTGGTGTGTATGTGGTAGTGTGTGTGTGTGTGGGTTGGTTGGGTGGCTGCTAGTCAACCGGTTGCCATTTTCGACAATACATTTGTATTTGCATGCAGCGGTGCATCCGGATCCCACAGCAGCGGGTCGAACGGACGGAGCTAGTTGAATGGGCGGTCGAGCGGCTCGCACACCTTCCGGTACACAGAGCACCGATATTACGGTATTACAGTGGCACTGGCCACACATCAAACTATTCAAAAGTCCCAAATACTTAGGTGCAAAGTTTTAGAAGTGTGTTCTAAACTCATTCAATAGAGAGCAAAATATTTTGAAAACAAATCTTAACTAAACAGTTTTCTCAATACAAACAGGAACTGTCAATGGTTCGGCTTACGTTTAGAAGTGAACCATATTTTGTTAACTTAGAGGAATCTGGATTGACGAATTTAAATTTGGATTTCTTTATTCATATCTTGATTTCAATTTTAACAGTTTCAGCTTATGGCTTAATGTAAATTAGGGATCCATCTATGAACTAGTTAATTTTAAAATATAATTTATTTGCTTTAAGCAAACGATAATTTTGTAGCTTTTTAGCTAAAAAGAACATTCATAAATCCATAAAAAATGTAAGGCTCCTACTACGAACTTGGTCATTCGCACAGTTCTACTCTTTATATTATATTATATTTATCGAATCTTCAAATAATTTGTTTTAACCTCTTATCGAAGTTTTATGTTCCAGCTGCGAACTAGCTCTTTTAAAATGAATTAAAAATTTGGCTTTCTTTCAAAGAATTTTTAAGAAATATAGTTTTTCAATAAGAAGCAATCAAATTGAAAACCCTGTGTTCCAGCTGCGAACTAGTTCGTTATGAAAAATTTATTAGTTATAAAATTCAATATTTCAGAATTAAATTTAACATAAAATATTTTATATTTAAACTAAAATTCAAATTATTTTTAACTCATAAAAATTTGATATTCAACAAATTCATACAATTCACACTTTAACAAAGAACTAGTTCGCTTTAAAATATACTAAGCACATAGAAATTATAAGTTCTAAAAGGGCGATCGACTTTAAATAATAAATAAAATATTAAATATAATTTTCAATCAGAAGCACTTGGTATCAGAAGCACTTGGCATTGAACCTATGCGTTACAGCTGTTAACTAGTTCATTTGAAAGTCTACTAAATACATATTGAAATTCTAGCATCTAGAACTGGCTGACGTTCAATATAAATAGTTTCGCTACTTTAATCTGTTGAAATCAGAAACATTTCATAATTTACATCTAACACTCTTAGCCCCACTGTGCACAGTGTGTCTGTTGGCTGTAGTAGCATTAAAATGCTGAAATAAAATGCCAAACAATGCAAAAGCCTCGGCCGCATACCCAAATAAAGTTTTTTGTTGTTGTTGTGTGGGGAAGGTTTTTGTTTTTGTTTTTGCGGCCGGAGTCCCGTGGCCGTATAGCTGGCAGGCAGTTTGCCCCACCTGCCCCATCTGCAGCACCTACAGCGGGCTGCAGAGGGGTGCCAGGAGCCATCGGTCTGCAACATTTTCAAGTATATTAAATATTTGTGATAACGTTTTCAATTTCTCTTACCATTTCCGCTCTCTCGTGCCTCTTGTTAGCATGGGCGTGCAGCTGCAACACGGGCACTCGCATGGTCTGGGCGGTGGGCATGGGCACAGCCATGGCAACTCGAAGGCCAGTAAGAAGAAGTCGAAGAAGCCTAAGAGATCCGTTACACATGCGAATGCCACATCGACACCGTGTGCCGCCTCGCCCACCAAACGCATCGAAGGCGGCGTCGCCTTTGAGCCAGAGGATGCGGAGCTGCCGGGCGCTGGCCTGCCCACCTACTCGTATCAGAATGCCAAGCTCGTGGATCCCAACTTGGATCTGGAAATAGCCGCCGTATTGGCGGAAACAGCGCCCGGCTCCCATCACCACGGCGGCCAGACGGGACGCGAAGCCGTTAATATGAACGTGCGGGCGGCGCTCATTCACGTAATTGGCGATGTTATCCAAAGCGTCGGCGTCTTCGTGGCCGCCGGCGTCATCTACTTTTGGCCAGAGTACTCCATTGTCGATCCGATTTGTACGTTCGTCTTCTCCATAATTGTCCTGTTCACCACATTCACGATTATGAAGGATGCACTGCTGGTGAGTACATTTTGTCCACAGATAGTTGAATGAGAATTTGAGGGATTTTAATTTTAAAGAATTTATTGAAACTGAGTTATGTAGGGAATATATTAAAATATATATATATATATTTATAATTATTAAATATACGAATAAAAATATATATAATTATAAATATTTTTATAATTAATAAAAATGTAGTTATTTTTTTTATTACTTATAAATTCTATTACTAATTTATTAATTTTCAAGCTTATTTTAAATTATTGCTTTCAATTTCATTATCGGAATAAGCAGTAGCATTGAGTCTATGAATTTATTCAGACATTTTTTAATGCATTTTTAAAGAATATTTTTTTTTTAAATTTGAAACAATTTATTCAAGCAATAAATGTGAAAAATATTTCATTAAGCCAATATTTAAATATTTGAACTACTTTATATTAATTTAATTTAATTTAGATTATTATTATTACTAATATATAAATATATATTTAATGTATATAAAATTGTATGTAATTTATTTAATTTATTGTTATTTATATAAATAACGATTTATAATATTATCATTCATTCATTAAATGGAAATTAAAGTCAACTTAGTTTATTTAAGTTAACTTAAATAGAAAGCATAAAATTAAATAGTTAAACAATTATTTATACTATTTAAGCTAGTCTAAATTTCACTTGAAATATAGCTTATAGAATTCACAATTTGTGCTTAATATAAAAATTATTGCAGAAAAATTCAAGAAATATTGTTATTACATTTTATTTAATTAAAAATGGTAATATATCACATTTGCTTCATTTATTAAAATTCCTATTTATTTGAAATTAGAATAGTTTTACATTTAAATATTTTTGTATTAAAATTAAACCCATTTAAATTTTTGTTTATGCTTATTTTATTTTTTGCAGGTTCTCATGGAGGGCACTCCAAATTATATGCATTATGCTGAAGTGCTGCAAATATTCCAACGCATTGAAGGCGTTGAGCGCGTTCACAATTTGCGCATCTGGGCGCTGAGCATTAATAAAGTAGCGCTATCTGCGCATTTGGCAATTGGTGAGTAGCCCCAGGGACTCAAAATGAACAAACCACTGGGCGCTGTACAAAGTGCTGTAGGTGGGGGAGGGGTCGGGTGCGTTGGGGGCGGCGTAGGTGGCGCACTGCGAATAGGGTGTGGAGATCGGAGCGAGTGTTGGACTGGTAACTACATGTGTTTTTAACGGGGTGTTGTGCGAGTGTGTGTGTGTGTGTGCTCTGCATGGTAATTATCCCAATGGATTCGCTGCTGCTGTTGTTGTTGCTGTTGCTGCTGCTGTCCGTTGGGTTAGGCGCATCGCTTCATGTCCATGGCAAACGCGCGCAATTAGCTTAATTATTTTTGAAATGGCTTTTTAAGCGTGGCCAATTTCAACATGGCACCCATCATCAATGTTATCAACAAACGTTGCGCTCTCACTCACTCACTCACTATCATTTTCTCTTTTCTTGCTCTGTCCACTAGGCGCCAATGCGAACCCGAAGCAGATATTAGACGCAGCCACTTCAGCGGTTCATCTGCGTTACAATTTCTTTGAGACAACCATACAAATTGAGGAATACACGGCCCAAATGGAGAATTGCATACAGTGCACGGTGCCGGAGAAGTAAATTTCTTTAATTTTTTTTTGGAAAGTTAATCACAACAAAGCTGTTAAACAAAACAAAAAAAACTGTGTACATTCGCCTATAAAATGTATCTGTATCTATGAGATAAGCCTTATTCACCTTTATTCACAATGCAAACAGACTGACAGAGAGACTGACAGACGGCGGACGGACGAACGGACGCACTGCGAGACAGAAGCGCCCATCATTTGGCCAGATAATAGACCTAAAAATAATGCGCTACATTTTCCATCACGTCACATAATATTAACATTACAAACATAGCACCGTGGTGCACAATCACAAGAATCCCATCAATTTTGAAACTTCAATTTATGTGTCAAATAAAAATTATTAAAAAAATGCCATAAAATGTTATTATTTTAATGAAATTGCAGATGGTTTTGCATGGTCAAATTATTATTTTTTTAAGTATTGTCTGCCTAGCAAAAAGCTTTTGGCATAATTTGTGTATTTTATTTGTAATTATAAAAAGCTGAAAAATAAAATGTTTGGAAATTTGAAATAGTTGTAAACGAAAATATTTAGCTATTGATTAAAAGGCAGACGAAATTACTATAAAAAATTAAAAATAAAAAAATAAAATATGTAAATGTAAAATATAAAAAATTAAATAAAAAATAGAAATATAAAAAAAAATTTTTTGATGTGATATAGTTAGTGATATATTTATTCACACGTGAAATGAGGACAGCTCCAGCAGAATACCAGAGTTTTAAATACAATTGAAATGTTGGAGCATAAAATTATTAAAGGCTTTGAAGAAAGTATACCTAACCTCGCAAATCCTTTTGAGCAACAATTCAATTCAGAGTGTAAATATATTAAATTTGATTTAATTTACAAATTTTAAAATTCTATTTAATTCTAAATAAAATAAAATTTCTTATTTTTACACCTTACAATTCCCACTTGTCAAATTCATTAAACATTAAAATTGTATCTATATGGTAACTTGACTTTATTGATTAATAAATAAATACAAATATGTATAACTACATATAAGTTATAACTATATCATAATCTGCATTCCATATCTATATAAATTTGATATCTAAACTAAACTAAAAAGTTAACCTCGTCAAACCGTAGTTTGCGCTTAAATGCAGCGCCAATCTCTCCCTTTATATCTATATACATATTTATATCTAGTTTTTTTTTCACACATATATATATATATATATACATCTGTATATATAGACGCTGACCTAGTATGCGCATAGAGACTAGCCACACTGTACACACAAATTGTCTGTTCGCAAAATGTTGCATCAGTTCGATGCATTTGGCGATATGCAAACACGCATAAAAGTTATTAAGCTGCCGCCGGCCGTTGCACAAAAATTGCATCAGACAGGAGCCATAGCTGTAGTCGTAGCTCCAACTGCCAACTGCCTCTACTACTGCGAACGTATATAGAGTCTATGTGCATAGTGGAGCCGGTCAGGGCCCCCAGCTCAGCTAATGCCAATTTATGAAGCGGGCAGTGAGCAGCGGGCAGTGGACAGCTAAGGCCGCAAGCTGCAGTGGCCAGCTGGCCACGGCGTGGGCCCTCACCTGTGCCCAGGTAACAAAAAAGCCCATGCATAATTTGATATGCGGCCATTGCGTAAGCGACAGATGCCGCTACACCGATGCTGACTGCGACGTCAGCGTCGTTGCCGGCGGCATTTGAAATTATGTTTGAATTCGCGGGGCTCTGTCTACGTCTATGTGGGCGTTGAACGTCTAATCGGCGTCAATTTGTTGACAGCTTTTGCATGCTTGGAGCATGGCCTGCGGTGGTCGCACATCTTAGCCAAAACTCACCTGAGCGCCCACCTCATGACTTGGCTTAACTAACTTGTTGTCTTGGCCAACGCGACTACAACAACGTAAAAAAAACAACAGCTGAAATCATACATTCAGTAGAGTTTGATGAGAGACCACAGTTGGCGCAGGCGCAGCTGCCAGCGTGCTAAAAAATAGCGAGAGAGAGAGAGAGAGAGAGAGAGAGTGAGGCAAAGGAATTTAGCTCATAGGAGCAAACGTTGCGGCTTTTTGTTGCTGTTGTTTTTGTTCTTCTTTATGCCACTTACCACTTGACCTGCAGTCGGCAATTGATGCACATGGCATGCCATAAATGTAAGCTAAGCTTTAAGTTATTAAACCAAACTGACACGCACACACACACACAGACACATCTATATGTGCCGAGGCACTCCTTAATTCTCTAACCTTGACCTGGCCTACGTTAAGTGCTTTTTATATTAACTACTTTGCAGTTGGCTTCCACTCAATGACATTTCATTTGCTTCAGCCTCTAGTAAATGCTTTGAATTAGCTGCTACAGCTGAATTAATTAGCATTAGCCATCGTCATTATTACTAGACTGTTGAGCATCCTCTACACGCAGTGCAGCAGCAGCTCGAAAGCTAAACAAATACAAATTGCAACAGACTTCAAAGTGTCTTCTGCGAGTTTGTACTTGTCCTTAGATACAGAGAGTATTCAGAATATAGTTAGAGAGTTTATAGAGTATATAAAGTCTACATAATTTATATTGAGAATATATAGAGTATAGAGTAGAGTTTAAAGAGTATAAAGTTAAGAGTCTGCAGAGTGTAGAGAGAGTATATAAAAAATATTTTATAGAACATATTTAGAGAACATATTTAGAGCATAGAGTCAGGCTTAGCTACTAGTGCCATAAATGGAAATGTCATAATAGAAAATAGCATATTTCTTTTTAAAACAAATAACGTTCATAGCAGTGAAAAGGATTGAAGACTTATTCGAGAGAATAAGCTTTACGACTCGATTTTTACCAAAAAAATTAGGTATTCTCAATACATTTTGCTTCTATTTCCTATAACTTGATTATATTTATTTTTTATAAAATTATATTCCCTGCATAAATCATAAATCTAATTATACAGTTGCTGCATATCACTATACAACTTTCTATAGCATACTTTTTGGCGCAATATAAACTTAAAATTCTAAGATAAAATGTAGCTTACAAGTTTAATATAGAATTATGAACTTAATTTATAATAAATAAAATAAAAGTAAACAGATTCCTTGCAAAAGCAAAAACATATAATGCTGCAGGGTATATTCTAGTTGGATACTTTCACGTATTGAGCTTAGACAACATTAGATTCAAGCTTGAGCCCGACACGTAACTAGTTTGCTTCATGCTTAAAGGTTTCTATTTATTACTTGTAAGCCAAACAAAGTACTCTAAAATAGTTTTTAAATTTCACTTAAAGCCAATAAGAACTTAAGTTGATTTTGAGATACTTTGCTTTAAGCTGGCAAAAGAAAGTTTTCCATCAGTTTCTAAAGTAGCCAAGACTACTTTCAATCTTAAGCTAAAGCTTCGTCTACAGAAATATGGTTTATAGATATAAGTTTGAGTTTAATTTGGTCAAAAGGAAGTTTGCATTCAGCTAATAGCTGAATACTATTTTCCCAATATTAAAGCTATACAAAACACAGCTCTAAACTTTGTTATATGAGTAAATATTTATAAGACTTTCAATTGCATGCGAAGAATTCTCAATTGTACATACGTTGCTGTAGTTTGTAGACGACATAAATTCTCAACTTTTGGGATTAATTTTTATGGCTTTCAATTATAAGGCCCCGTGGGTTGTGCATTAATGATTAACGATGTTGTTAACAGCGAGTCGCAAATTGAGATTTTTGCGCATTTTCGTTTACTTTATGCATTTATAATTTTCGGCGATTTTGTTGTCATTTGTTGTTGTTGTTAACTGATGCAAAGTTCGAACTGGCGCAAAGTTTTTAATGAGCAGCGACGACAGTGGACGTCAACAACGACGCCGGCGTCGACGCCAGCTGCGCTGCGCTGCGCTGCTTTGCTTGTTAGCAAGTTGCGAATAAAAGTCTCGCTTAAATTGTTGCTAAGATGCAAAGCAAGCGGATAAGAAAATTTTCCAAAGTGGAAAATACGCGAAATGCGAAAGCGAACTGCTGCGAAAATGGGCAAAACCTGAAGAGAAACGCACAAACAAATAAAACAACAAAAAATTGGCAAACAGAAACGTTGCAAAGTTTTTGGCGCATTGTTTTCACAGTTAAATTTTCCATGTAATTGTATCTTGCGCTGATACCAGGTTGAGTTGTTCTGACCATGACCGCCGCCACATTGAGATGTTGCATATTAATGTTCGACAATGCTCGATATAAGTCTGCCTTTTCGACTGAAGTATGCGGTATATTTATAGGTAAATTTTTATATTTATTTTTTATTTCCTAAACATTTTTAGTCTTATGACACTCAATCAAATTAAGGCATTTATTTCGTTAAGGTGGGAGAATAATAGAATTAAGTATGCGAAACAAATAAGCTTGTAAAGAAGTAAGAGAGTAAGCAGGGAGTGCTTGACTAGGATATACCCTGAATACTGCGCAGAGCTGCCACTACGAGCATATAACTTACCTTCAGAATATGTTCTTAGTTTAAAAATGACATGAAATCCAAATTATTATAAGTTGTAAAAATAAGAAAAGTTAGCGAGACAACATATGATAAGTCTTTAGCTTGTGTATTGAACGAGGTTGATTTTGGAAGGAAAGACGGGTATGACTAGATAGCGACTCAGCTAAGCATTCTGATCGAGTACATATATACTTTAAGGGCCTACTTTTGCCAGACCATTATATATATCTATTTATTCATAAATCATTCATTATATATCTCAAAGATTTTATAGACAACAAATATGTATCTTTTCTCTATGATAAGAAGTGAATAAGATATTTCATTGATCAAGTTTTACATACATATTTTTTCAAGTCTTTCATGGGTCTTGGACTTGTTACCTCCGCAGAGCAAAGCATAGCTAACACCATCGTTTGCTTAGAAAATTATTTTTAATCAGCTTAAGAGTTTTTTTTAAAAACTTACTATAGATGCGCTTAGATTATAAACCAGCTCGTAAGCCTGTAATTTATATATTTGTTCTGAAAAATATCAGTCAATGAAGAATACGACACAATAACTCAGAATCAAATCATTTTGCCTTGACTATGAGTTTGAGAAGGCGAGGAAACTGACTTGTCGGTATTTTTGCTTAGCTTTACTCAGTGCAACGTGTGTATATATTACTGACACATATAGATATATCTATCATATTTCATATACATAACACGCATTTTGCATTTGCTCCTAACCAAACAGAGCTGTCTTCCTGCTTCATTTATATCCAGAGATATTTGCATTGCCAAATCTCTCTAATATGCAAGAAAATCTTGCTCAAGCCTTGATGAGTTTATAAGAACCGCACTTAAAGCAACAAATACATGTGTGTGCGCTTATGTGTGTGTGTGAGTGTGCGCTTATGTGTGTGTGTGTGTGTGAGAGCTGCTGTATAAAGCAGCTGCAACGCGTGCATTGCATTTGTGTTGCACATTCCCAGTGGCCTTTGCTCGCTGCTACACATACACACACCCTCACACACACACACACACACACACACATCACATACACTGATACCCAGGCGTCCTTTACAGTTGTCACGGCTTCCTTTTATAGACAAATATTGCGCTGGCATGTGCCTGGCGGCCAAACAGAACACGCTTGTGACTGTCTCCGTGTGTGTGTTTGAGTGTACATCTGTGTTTGTATGTGTGTTATTTTTTTTTTTTTTTTGTTTTTGAATGCCTCTCGTTTCCCTGTGGGCGTTCGGCGCATTTCGCCCTGTGGCGCTCTTTACACTGCATGGAAATGTCGCGGCTTTGCTTCTTTTGCTTTTTATTTGTGCTGCCGTTGGATGTTGTCTGCGCTGCTGCTGCTGCTGATGTTTTTGTTATTGTTGCTGTTGCTGTTATATTTCATGCCAGTGGTCAGTTACGGGTCTGGTCCATGGGCTATTGGCATTCGGTTATATTGAAAAATTTGAATGCTAGTATAAACTTTTAATTGTCGCTGGTCAACGACGCCGACGCCGACATCGACAGCGGCAGTGGGCGCCACAGTTGCACACGTTGTTGTTGTTGTTGCTGCAGTTGTTGAGCCGGGACATTTAAATGCCGCCGTTGCCTGTTATTGTTAACAATATTTTTCAATGCAATTTTCCCTTGATTAAAATATGCAATGCAATGTTTTCCGGCTCTGCTTGCCCACACCTCCAATTTCTATCTCAACTTCTCTCTCGCTCTCTCCCCCTTAAATTATGTGCAAAAATTTAACTCTTACGGTTTATAAACTTGGCCAAAAGCGGCTTAAAAAGTTGCCCATTTTATTTAATCAGTCGCCACGAGCTGACAGCTGCCTTCCGCTTGCCATTTCAAGTTGCCACTCGAATTAAAAAAAATATATATTTTATATAAATATTTTTTTATTTCGAAATGTAAATCCTTAAGCTTGAATGAGGTCAGCTCTGCATTGGGGTTATGTCATTCGTGTCAAAATTTTCTATGGTTGTGTTCGTCGATAAATTGCGTTAAATTTGATTACTCAAACCAGATACCAAACCTCGATCGAGTTGTATTTGGCCAACCACGCCCCGGGTACTCACTTGATTGCTGCGATAGCAAATGGCTTGAACTATTGCTTAAGCTGCATTTAGTTCGATTTAAATGGCAGTGAGTCATATATAAGGCACAGAGAGTTCTGCATGGCCAAAGCTTAATTTCTATTGCACTTATTTGCATATGAATTACTAAATATATTAAAAACTTAACATATTTAAGTTGTTAATATATTTATTTTATGTATAAGCAAGAATAAAGATCATTCCTGTATTAGACAGATAGTTGATAGTGACAAATACTATATCTTTAAAGTCTATAATTTTATTTATGAAGAATATTCTCATCGCTTGCACTCACACATCAACTGAAAAGCTTAAATTCTACATTTTAAAATATCTCTGGCTGGATATTAGATTACAGATTATATGATTACATAAATACTTTACAATAAATTTCTTACCTTTCTTAATATATTTATATATTTACTTAAAAATACTTAAATATATTTATTGTTATTGATATTGATTCCATATTAAAAATAAATATAGTTTTAAATATTGTATTTATATAAATTTTTTATTATACATACATTTTTCTATATTTATATATAACATATGTATGTATATATAATTATTATTATGCGAATTTTCGTATACATTTTATTTTATTTTATTTTATATATTTATTATTAAGCCAAAAATAACATAACATACCATATATAAATAAATATATATATTAAATACTTAAAAAACAATTCATAAATATATTTCTTTTTTTATGAAAATATAATTTTTTGGTTGTATGTATTTCCCCATGTCTCGCTAGTTGCATTACTCTACATAACACTCAGCTTTCTGTCCGCCTTGCTATTTCCATAGCAATCAGCTGCTGTTGCTCCAATTTCGATATGAAATTAAAGTTTGTTTTCGCAAAGACAGCGACATGCCTATGGCAATGAATTATTTAGACTTTAATCCAAGTGCTTTTTTGGCGAGGATCGATGGCAAACGCAGCGGGCCCAGTGAGGCCTTCAAGACGATACGGCAGCAGCAATGGCACCGACAGAAACAAGAATTTCGGCCAAGTTTTCTAGCTGTGCTTAGGAAATGGCACAATAAACACTGAACGCATATAAAAGGACATTCGAGTTCATTTGTTCGGCGCGTTGCGGTGCAGGGTGGGCGTGGTTGTAGCTGAATTGCTGCATTGTTTGTTGCTGTTGTTGCTTTTGTGGCTGTTAAAAACAATGCCACAACGACGTCGGCGTCGGCGTCGGCGTCGTCGGCGGCACCGAAAAATAGCTGCAACAAACTTTTGCAAAACTATACAATTGCATAAAATTGTAAAAAATTTATAGGGAATACATGCGCTCCGGGGATATATACTATATACAACGTAGGCAACTGGCCTGCGCCAGTGTCTGAAAACGAAATAAAAAAACCAAAAAGAAGAAGAAGAAAATTTAGCGCACTGTGCGGGGATTGAAAGTGAATAAAAAATAGTAAAGGACAGATATGATGCCACATAGCCGACTAAAGTAGAGTGCTGTAAAAACTTTATAAAAAGTACCTGCTCCATTTCTTATCGTGCGCCACACTTTATTGCATCTGGCAGGGTATCATTTGAGAGAATCGAAATGCACGCATTTTGTATGTTAAATATATTCATTTACTTCAATAAGTTTTAAGATTTTTCTAAAAAATGTGACAGTTTTTAATACTATTCAAATGATTTGGCTTGTATTGGAGGCAGATATGAATTGAAGTCTTCTCTTATATCTTTGGTCATGAGCCGTCAGCTCTCAAATAAATGTATTTTAAATATTCATAAGTTTTTGTTAATATATATTATATTATCCAAATATTATAAGATCCACATTTTCTTATTAGTTTTTAATATATAATTTTTTAATATATGTTACTAATAAAAAAAATTAATTTGTTATATATGTTTATTAAAAACAAAAAAAAAACAAAAAAAATGTTTTAATATATTTTCTATAAAGCTTATGTTAAAAAGTTTTCCAATCAGCAATTTTTTTAAGCAAATAAATATTATTTTCAACAAATTTGAATATTTTATTTTCTTTGTATATTATTCAAAATTTAAGTTTCTTATTTTTAAGTAAGAAAATTTTCCAATTAAGTTCCTCATATATATATATATATATATATATATATATATATATATATATATATATATATATATATATATATATATATATATATATATATATATATATATAAATACTTTCTATTTAAAACTAATTTTAGGGAATGCCTTTCAGATTCTAGTAAGCATTTAGTTCTTAAGACTTATCTACTTTATAGACGCACAATCAATTCGCATTTCCTTTAAAGTACTTACAAAAGAAACTTTATTTTTATTTTCATGTAAACATTTCAAGACATTTTGAAGGTTGTTCATCTCGAATTACCTCAATGTTCGTGACTACCTCGATTCGAAAACTTTTTGCTCTTTGTTTTTTTTTTCCACTTTTTTCTTCTGTTTGGTGTAGAGCACATGCGAAAAACTGCAAATGAACTTGGACGCCGACGGCTGCAACGGTTCACGTGCTGGTTTCAAAGACCCCACCACAGATACCCCAGTGCCAATTCCTGCTGCTGTTTCTTTCTGCTGCTGCTCCCATTGCCCAAGCTTAGTCTTAGCCACCGCATATTGTCGCTTAGCTGGCAGCTGAGAACGTCTGCTTTGCATGGTAAAACTCTCAACCAAAAACAAAAAAAAATATATATATATATATATAGAAGGGAAGTACTATATATAACGCCTCGCACGTTAAGCCAATATTTTGTGGGCAGCCCCGAGGCTAACGCTGCTTAAAGTTATTCAAAGCTTTACGTGGCTTTTTTCATTTTATTTTTATTTCATTTCGGTTAGCGCTTTTTTTAAGTCCACTGTGGACAGTCAGCAAAAAACAATTAACCCGCTCAACCTGAACTCGAACCAACCCAACCCACGCCCTGCATATGCTTCTCTAGCAGCTAGGCTAGAACCTTAGCGCTGACCGTTCACTTGCTGCTGCTGCTGTTGCCGCATTGACTGGCCACAGATTTTCTAGTTTTTATTCCACATTCCCCTCGGGGGCATAGAGAAGCTGGTGGTGCGACAGTGGCAACCCGCTTAGTCCGCGAGCACTTTACAAAGCGCTTTCGCTTTTATCCCGTCCCCACTTTTTTCCTCCATTTTTTTCAGTGCACAACATGCGGGCGATTCGTGGTTCGCTGCAACTTAGCCCTTTGGACTGTTTAACACCCAGTCATCCACCCACACACAATGCTCGCCCACATGCAATACACGCACATAAATTGTGCACCGCTGACGTGGTGTCAACCATACGGCCGCTGCCAGCCACAGGGCCAGATACAAGAAAAGTGCAACTGCAGCCACCGGATGCACAGGCAGCTCCTCCTGACTGCTTCTGGTCTTTTGGTTAACTGCCAGTCAGCGGGCATAGTTGCTGAAGTAGTTGGGTTTACTATAATGACTTTGTCATACAGTTGACATCGTGGAGCGCGAAACGTGTGTGTGCAACAAGACAATATATAACATGTCCAAATTGTCTTTTTAAAAGTAGTTACGGCTTAGCCTGTCGAAAAACTGACTTAAAGCAGCTTATAAAGATTGGCTTACAATTTTGTAGGTATAAGTATAAGTATAAGTATAAGTATAAGTATAAGTATAAGTATAAGTATAAGTATAAGTATAAGTATAAGTATAAGTATAAGTATAAGTATAAGTATAAGTATAAGTATAAGTATAAGTATAAGTATAAGTATAAGTATAAGTATAAGTATAAGTATAAGTATAAGTATAAGTATAAGTATAAGTATAAGTATAAGTATAAGTATAAGTATAAGTATAAGTATAAGTATAAGTATAAGTATAAGTATAAGTATAAGTATAAGTATAAGTATAAGTATAAGTATAAGTATAAGTATAAGTATAAGTATAAGTATAAGTATAAGTATAAGTATAAGTATAAGTATAAGTATAAGTATAAGTATAAGTATAAGTATAAGTATAAGTATAAGTATAAGTATAAGTATAAGTATAAGTATAAGTATAAGTATAAGTATAAGTATAAGTATAAGTATAAGTATAAGTATAAGTATAAGTATAAGTATAAGTATAAGTATAAGTATAAGTATAAGTATAAGTATAAGTATAAGTATAAGTATAAGTATAAGTATAAGTATAAGTATAAGTATAAGTATAAGTATAAGTATAAGTATAAGTATAAGTATAAGTATAAGTATAAGTATAAGTATAAGTATAAGTATAAGTATAAGTATAAGTATAAGTATAAGTATAAGTATAAGTATAAGTATAAGTATAAGTATAAGTATAAGTATAAGTATAAGTATAAGTATAAGTATAAGTATAAGTATAAGTATAAGTATAAGTATAAGTATAAGTATAAGTATAAGTATAAGTATAAGTATAAGTATAAGTATAAGTATAAGTATAAGTATAAGTATAAGTATAAGTATAAGTATAAGTATAAGTATAAGTATAAGTATAAGTATAAGTATAAGTATAAGTATAAGTATAAGTATAAGTATAAGTATAAGTATAAGTATAAGTATAAGTATAAGTATAAGTATAAGTATAAGTATAAGTATAAGTATAAGTATAAGTATAAGTATAAGTATAAGTATAAGTATAAGTATAAGTATAAGTATAAGTATAAGTATAAGTATAAGTATAAGTATAAGTATAAGTATAAGTATAAGTATAAGTATAAGTATAAGTATAAGTATAAGTATAAGTATAAGTATAAGTATAAGTATAAGTATAAGTATAAGTATAAGTATAAGTATAAGTATAAGTATAAGTATAAGTATAAGTGTAAGTATAAGTATAAGTATAAGTATAAGTATAAGTATAAGTATAAGTATAAGTATAAGTATAAGTATAAGTATAAGTATAAGTATAAGTATAAGTATAAGTATAAGTATAAGTATAAGTATAAGTATAAGTATAAGTATAAGTATAAGTATAAGTATAAGTATAAGTATAAGTATAAGTATAAGTATAAGTATAAGTATAAGTATAAGTATAAGTATAAGTATAAGTATAAGTATAAGTATAAGTATAAGTATAAGTATAAGTATAAGTATAAGTATAAGTATAAGTATAAGTATAAGTATAAGTATAAGTATAAGTATAAGTATAAGTATAAGTATAAGTATAAGTATAAGTATAAGTATAAGTATAAGTATAAGTATAAGTATAAGTATAAGTATAAGTATAAGTATAAGTATAAGTATAAGTATAAGTATAAGTATAAGTATAAGTATAAGTATAAGTATAAGTATAAGTATAAGTATAAGTATAAGTATAAGTATAAGTATAAGTATAAGTATAAGTATACTAATTATCCAAGTTCTCATTTATTTGTCATTATTGAATTATCAATTTTAATATCTGAATTATTATTATTGTAACTAGCGCAATTGAATTAATTTATTTCTAATGCTCAGCCCAGCTTGAATTTCATTTCAAGCGTTTCAGTTTAGGGTTTTAATGATATAATCTTAAGACAAGTGCTTTAGTTTGATTTTAATTTACCACAATTTATTTCCACTTAATTATATGCATACAGTCAATCTAAAATCCCTCTTTCGACCTGCCGCTCGTAGGCACCATCTAACGGTTCTTGTATTTCCGTAATAGCCCATGCCTTTTGTTTAAAATTCATTGATTAATATCATGCCTCATTTGCGTGTGCTTCATTTGCCAGGCGTCGCACTCACATACATATTAATTTCGTATCTGTCTCTGTCTGTGTATCTGCGTGTCTGTGTATCTTTGTAGCTGTATCTGCATCTGCATCTGTATCTGTATCTGCTGTCATTCTAATGAGCTTATATGCCATATTGTAAGTAATTTAAATTGAGCCCACTTGTATAGCACTTGTGCACAAAATGAACTCGAAATGCACTTGCCATACCTGCTCTTCCCCTCTCCATTCATTTGTGTAAGGGTTGCATGTGGCATGTAGCATGTAGCATATGGCATATGTGTGTAAGTGGGTGTGTGTGTGTGAGTGTGGCTGCTGCTGCCGTCTGCGCTCGTTCAACTAAATGAATAAACTTTTTCCGTGCATACTCTTTTGGCGGTAAATAGTGTTAAAGTTCACACATTTGATTTGTTTTTTCTTTTCTATTTTTTATTTCTGTGTGTGTTTTTTTCCTATTTCTGGTTTTACAAGCAGCTCCCCTGTTGCGCTCCACACTTGTCTGTTGACTGTTTTTTAGTATTCACAAATTTTTTGACAACATTTGTGTTCCTCTTTCGCAGAAATAGTTTTTCCATTATGCCACTCGGCTGGGGCAGAGGGGGCGCGTCTGGCTGGGTGCTAGAGAGGCGTGGCATATCTATATATATATATATATGGTATGTATATATACATATATAAAGTAACCGAAACAACAAAAGTGTAAATTAGCTTTTGGCTGTTGTTGACGTTGTTGGTTTTTGGCTCTCAGTGCTGGCTTCGGGTCTCAAGCCTCATGGTTGCTGTAGCTGGAAAAAGTTTGTCATTTGGTTTTAATAAAAACACTTGCACACTCACACATGCACACTTGAATACACACACACACACACACTAGCACCCACACTTGCATTCACGCTCTTGCAGCACTTCATTTGCGCGCTACATGAAGAAAAGTTAACTGAAGAGCTTTTCGGTTCATAGGGCTGATGATGATGATGATGGTGTTGCAGGGTGTTGCAGCAGATGGGCTGGGTTGGATTGGGTTGGAGTTAGAAGTAACGCTGCGGGGTATCCCTGTTTATTTTTTGGTTGCTTCTGCTCTTGACACGCCAACCGAAAAGCGTCTCAAAGTTTATTTAGAAATTAAAATTTTTGGGCCCGCCAGGCTTAAAAGATGCATCACTGCATTCCGCTGTGGCTATGGCTGCCTGGCTGGCTGTCTGAAAGGCTCCCAGGCAGGGCACACAGCCAAGCACTTCTGCAGATTGCTTCCAGCAGCATCGAAATTCGCATTTAACTGCTGCTGCCATTTTCTATAATTTCTTAAGCAATGTTTGCCTAAATACTTGAAACGAATTAATTGTTTTATATGTGTATATATATGTGCTTATGTGAATCTATGAAAGTATACATATATTTTCTTAATTAAAAATGATTCAATTAAAAATGTATAATTTAACTGTTTGTCGTGCCATTAAATTGCAGACAAATGCCAGCAACTGTTTAAAGTTTGTTTCTGGCTTTAAAGCAGCACATTTTATTATATAGACAATATATTCAAGCCAAACGGGAGATTGTTATTAAGGCAGATCATCAGAAATTGTAGCTCTGAAGGCAGTTCATTTGAACTAACTATGATAAAGAAGGAATATGAGCGTTACCCTTTAAATAATGCTCAAAAATAAGATTAAATTGGCTTCATTTTTTTTTTTTCAAAATATGCTCATTGGAAACCAAAAATAGTTCTGTATTTTCTTGAACCAAATTTCAAAGAATTTTTGGTACTCCAAAGTGAGCAATTCCTAGAGGCTTCAGCAGCTCATACTGCTTCTTCTTAAACAGCGTTGATCTCGAATTAAATTTTTTTAGTCAATTATAAAAGAGGAAGCATTAGGTGCCAAATCAATACTATTCAAATTAATTCAATCTTTTAAATGATAACATCTCGCTAGTGTGAGCTAATGCGGCAGAGCTCACTTGGAGAAGGATGATTGATTCTTAACTGCTGGCGAACAAGTTGTCTGAATGGGCTTTTTTAACTTAATAAAATCCTTTCTTCTTCTTCTTCTTCTTAAAAATATAAAAATACATAATTTGACACGAGTTGTATACATGACATTTTAATGTTTCGTTAGAATAGAGAGGGCACAAGTATTATTTACAAATTTGGTAAGTCTCTTAACATCCTTTGATTGCAGCTAAAAAGCTTGAACAGATGAACTAACGAAGAAAGCCGAGTAATATGATACTATTTTGATAGCGAGCCTAAAATGCTTGCGGGTATTCTGTCAATGCGCTAAAAATTAATCGATAATCGAAGAGAGCAACAAAAAACACTTGTAGAAATATAATAATTCTAAAGGCCAAACTGACAAGCCAGATTTTTTAGCAATTCTAGCTAAAAATTAGACTAACTTCGAGTAGACTTAAAGTCGTATAACATTAAAACAACTTTACTTTAAGAAGGCACATTAAGGCATATACATAGTCTGTTGAAAAAGGCTTGCTGAAAGAGAAGCTTCAGCTAGAATTAGGGAGGAGGAGGAGTTAAGGCAGTGTGAGGCAACTCTTTGGTACACTAAAGAATCAATAGCTGAAAGAGCTAAGCCAGTTGCAGACTTGCACTCACAACATTGGAAAAAGTATATATATGCTTATCGCCTGTATAAGATCTGCAGATAGATTTGAAGCTGCTATAAATGGGCTCTAAAGGAAGTTAATATTTCGATACGGCAGCAAACCAAATTCAAAATTAGTCAAATAGCAGTAAATTCGACAAACCTTTACAGAATTTCAGTTAGACTTACGAGAAACAAACTGGAACTGATTAAAATCGATGTAGCTGTAGCCGGATCTGGATCTGGTTGTGGCTTTACATGCTTACGGCCATTAGTCAGCTGTAATTGAAATTGCATAATCATAAGCTCACTTCGAGTCAAATTCGGACAGTTATGCTGTTAAACTGCCAATTAGTGAGACAGCATTTGCAAAGAGGGCGGTGGCGGAGGCGTGGTTGGGGCATTGAAGTGGGCTTCACACACAAACACTGGCAGCACAGACAAATCACGGCTGTAAATAGACAACCAAAAAGACGTCCGACGTTTTGGTCAGTTACAGTAACATCAATTGCCAGACAGACACCCACACAGAGAGGGAGTCGGAGTGTAAGAGAGTGTATATAGGCAGGCAGACAGCACGCCGCAACAACAATAGACTAGGGACATGTTAGCCAGACAAACAGATCCAGTTAAAGCACACACAAAACTGAAGTTCCAGCTGCAGCAATACGAGCCATTGGGAGGCCACTGAAAGCAGTGCCCAATGAAGATTATTATCGTTTTGCTGCCAGGCAGCATTCACACTTTGATATACACTTCGTATAAGGCACACACAACACACACACAGCACACACACTCTCACACAGTCACTGACTCGAATCGTATTCATTATAATTGGTGGGCGTGCCTGTGGTATATATGTTTGTTTTGCCTGTTTATTGCGCTCTTAAAGGCCTATTCATGTCCAACATGCAGAGCAGCATGAAAACACTTGAGCTGCTGTCGCGCAGCACAAGCGCTAATTAAACAAAGTGCATTTCACTTTTTTGTTTTTTATTTTTTTGTTATTGTTTGTGCTTCACATTTGAACCGGAAATTTTAACAATTATTTTTGTCACTAAAAACCTGGAGCAGGCACAGACACGCTCTGTTAAGCTGGCAGCACTTGTAAATACGCTGTAGTGATTATAGCAAAGGGTGACTGTGTTATCGATAACTTATTATCGTTAACTGTTAAGAAGCATTTTATTTATCTTTTAATCAAAAGTTAATTTGGCAAGACTCTAAACCTAACTTGGAGCTGTTTTGGCGTAAAAAAATGTTTGGAGTAGCGTCTACTAAATTATCGATAACTTCTATTTATAATGGATTTTTTTAATATAATAGTCCAAGGGATTTTTACAATCTGAATAAATTGTTTTTTAAAGCATATATTTCATAGGAACTTATTTTGGAAAGGCAAATGTATGCAAATGAATTTAATAATTTTTTTTTCTTTTTATATTTTTGCTTACAGTGTTATCGATAACAAAAAAAGAGTTTCGATTTTTTTACAATTAGAATCTTTTATTAGATGTTTAGTTTTCGTATAAGAACTTCAACAACATTGATTGAGCTATAAGATGAAGATATAAAATTTAAAATTCCATATTTCAAAATGTATCTCAATAGAGCTGAAGCTCAACTTATCTATTAAGCTTATCTTTAAAATTGAATGCCTGATTGAAAGTTGAAGGGATGGCAAAAGGGAGTGTCATTTGCTTAGAGGGGCCCTCTAAGAGGGCCGTCTGTCAATGCTTGGCAACATCTTAACCAAATGCATACTTAGACACCCACATATACACACACACACATAGTTGTGTAAACAAAGTTTTCAGATATTTCGCTAGAGCATTGCGAGCTAATGTCTTTCAACTTTTCATTTGACCCAATATGCCGCACACTTGCCCACATGCCCTGTAATTCACAGTTTGAGCATAGACGAATGCCTGGGCAGCTTGAACATGCAACATTTGCCGGAGGGGCACATATAGATATGCAAAAGGCGACATAAAATAAAAACGTTGTGCCACCCACACATGTATGCATGCATGACTGTCTGTCTACCTCTCTCTCTCTCTCCCCCTCTGTCTTTCCCTCCAGCTCCACTCTTTCTTTGTATTAGTGCTGGTCACATGATGCAGTCAAACCGACAATATGGAGTACGTACTTGTGTAAAACAAGTTATTCCATTTTGAGGTTTCTGAATAATTAATGCAACTAAAAATGTTCACATCGTCCATTTGTTGTTGCCGTTAAATTGCATATATATTGCATTTATATTGCCCACACGCATTGCATGCATATGCAGCTAGTGATGCGAGTATTAGTGCACACACAGTTCACGTTTCTGATATGAATTTGATTTTAATAAATAATCATGTGCTAAGTGCTGCGATTTAAAAACCTGTTTTCTCTCTGCAACACAATTTGTTGCCAAACTTAATTAAGATTAGTTAGTTTTCGGTCGAATTTATTGACAGCTTTATGGCATTAGCTGCGAGCTCTATGGTATCTGTAAATCAAATCCTGCATAGTTCAATGCGAGATTTCGCAGTGAGAAGCAATTGTTCTCAAATATCTTTTGATGATGTGAAATAAATGAATTAAAAATAAAATTCAAAGAAGTGAAAATAGAAAAAAATTAAATTCAATTTTGAAATAGGAATTTAAAATGCTAATTAATAATATAGATAATTAAATTATATAATATTACAAATTCAAATTAATTAATTTCTTATAATGAAATAAGTCCCAAAAAGGAAATATTCTTTAGCTTTGAATCATCCCCACCTTTTTCAAATCTAATTTCACTTTGATTAAAAATTTGAAACCATCTCGATTAATGCCTAAAATTTTCTAATAAATATATATTTTTTAATATATTATATTTGTTTTTTATTTACTACTTTATTATTGAAAAATAAGCTCAAGCAATTAGTCTTAATTGACTTCGACTAATTTGACTTCGACAACAAAAAGGGGTCGATAATAGGCTGTTTAATTTGGATTCTATATATATATAGTAGTCATCTAAAGATGATTTCTTCGAGCATAAGTTAGGTTCATTTGAAATTTCAAGATTCAATTATTTTTTGTTGTTTTTCTAAAAATAAAATTTCAACAGCGAAAAATTCTATTCATCGCAGTCACAAAGACTTAGTTGTTGCCATCCCTATTTCGTAGGTGTTATATATATATACATATATATATATATATATATATATATATATATATATATCAAATATATATACACATTGTGGGCACGATGATGAGTATGCAGTATGAGTGACTGAATGTATATACATTTATATAAGTGTGTGTGTATATAATGCATACATTATTATATATTGTATTGCATTTTACGTAAGTGTCCTTTGTGTGAGCTACTTCGTATTCCGTGTGTATTTTATCATTCATTTTTTTCCTTTGAGCAGAAATGCACTGCAGTGTTAAGGAAGGGATACTTTGCCTTTGATCAGCAGCCATAAGCAATGACCGTTGTCATTGTAATAATTTCCAGCTCCTTGACAACTTCAGGGGCCTTGGCCAATTCAATTTGATGACATCGACTGCAGAGCGGCGAACAGCCAGACGGACGAGCAGGCACGCAGGCAGTCAGTGAGCTACTTAAGTTTTATGAAGCGTCGATATGGCCGAGGCGAGTGACTATCCATAAATGGACACAAGAGGCTGAGGGAAATTGACGCCAATGCAACTTAATCTCTGTGTTCTGCCATGACAAATCGTCCTTATCGTTTTACGAACGACAACATACAGAGGAGAACCGAAGAAAATTAAGAAACAAATAGATGAGCTAAGAGTGGCGAGTGTGATGGCCATGAGATATCCTGCAGAAAGGTGCAAAAGAATGGCATAAAAAGTATGTATATATATATATGTATGTATGTTGTTAGTCCCAGGTACTCCACGCTTGGGCGATTTATATAATCTTTAATTTTGAGTCAGCTTTGCTACTTGGCAAGAAATCTACTCGTTAGTTTGCTCCTGGTAAGCTTGGAATTGAAGAGGTAACTTTAAAGAATATTTTGTAAATAAACTAAGTATTTTCTAGGGATAGTTTGGTAATCTTAAAGAGGCAATACAAGTTTCTATACACTGGATTTAATAATTCGAGTAACGCAGGATAAATGAAAGTTTATTTTAAAAGATAAAGAAACATGTTAAATATTGCAATTCATATCTTTTTTTACGTAGACACCAATAGCATGTATACATTTTAAAAATATTTTTCAATATTTTTTCAATTTTTTTTAAATAACTTAATTTAGATTTGGAGTATTTAATATAAAACAATTCATAAAATTTAATAAATAATATATAATAAATAAAATATATTATATATATTAATATAAATAAATATATAAAAAAATGTATAATAAATAATATATAATAATAATATATATATATATATAGTTTGGTGACAAAGAAAACTTGTTGCATAATTTGCTAAATATTATTATTAAGTTGCTTATAAATCGATAATATTAGAAATAATGAAATAATGAACAGAAATAATTATTGTAATTTTATAGAGAGCATATTATTAGAAATTATTTACTTACATATATTTTTACAATTTAATACAATTAAATTAAACTTATTTAATTTTCTAACCTCCAACTGTAAAATGAGCAAATTTCTTAAATTTCAAAAGAATTTTGAGACAGCCTAGAAAAAGAGTTTTGCTTGCTCAACTGTTGGCTGTGTTTATAGCCTTTGAGACGCCTCTGCACTGAGTAAATTCTGTTTAAATTTTAACAACAGCTTATTAAACTTTTCAGCAATGCTCAGGCAATATAAAAGATATTCAAGTATTTTACTCTTTCAGTTGCTTCTCTCATTTAAAACAATTTCTGGTAAATGCTTGAAAAAATAAAAAGAATAAAAAATGTTTCCAAAGTACTTTATATATATATATATATAAATATATATATATGTATTATATATATAAAACAAATTATACAAAAGCTTCGTTATCTCATAGATTCATTTGCTTTTTTAATAGTTGCCTGTTTTTTATAGGGTATACAAAATGAATAGACTGAAGCCAAAAGGCAAGACTGAAAGCGAAAGAGAAAAAATAAGCAAACAAACAAGTTATAAAAATATACAAAAAAACAGGACAGCAATTCACACGCACAACAACAACAACAGCAACAATAACAAAATGCAGATAAAAGATGTTTGTTTGTTGTCTTTTGTTGTTGTCTTTTTATGACTTCAATTAACTGTGGCACAGGTTCAGGTCCAGCTGAGGGTCCAGTTTTAATATGTGTGTGCGTGGGTGGGTGTCCTGATTGTGTACGCCTGTGTATGTGTGTGTGTGTGGGTGTCTTGATTGTGTGTGCGTGTATATTGAAGATTTGCGTTCATAATTTTTTATCTCTGCTGGCTGCGTGAGCTCTAGTTGTTGTGCTTTCATTGTTGTTGCCTATTGTTATTGTTGTTGCTGTCTTGTGGCATGCATCATTAGTTAGCTTAATGTAGTGTAGCAGGCAACATGACCACGCCCATTTTTTGGCCTAGAATATGGGCAGCTGAGCTAGTGGGCTGCCGGTCATCAGGCAGCCTCAAGTATTTATCTGTGTGTGTGTGTGTGCGCTTTGCTATGGCTACTATAGATAGCAATCACATATATCCACACAAACACACCCACGCACAGGCACACACACATATTCGCCAAGAAAAACGGGCAATCAATTGCCAAAATTGAACAGTCTTAACGTTTCGCAGCGAATGCTTCGAGATAATCGCCGCAAAAACTGCGCCACTTAGAGCCAATGTATGAACAGCATTCCCCAGCCAATAACTCGCTCCCAGCTCGCCCGCCCACACACGTTGTTAGCCCTGGTAACGTTAGTCTATCCCAACTAGGGTCCGTTTCTAGCCGGCGAGGCGTTGTTGGCGGCCTTTTGTGTGTTTGACGTTTATGTTAACATGTGTGTTGTCTCTGACGATGCGTGTATCTCTGTCTCGCTTGCTGACACTGTTTATGTGTGTCTGTGTCTGTGTCTGTGTCCGTGTGTGCCTTAGCATCTGCGGCGTGCCAGAATCGTGCATGTAGGAGCCAAGCTTGCCGCAGCTTTTGCCAACCATCCGCTTTATGCGCACACCGTCTGCCTTACTCTCAGCCTCCCAATCTCTGACTCCTCGTCTCTTTGCCCCTTTGTCTCTGTGTGTGCGTCGCTCGCGTGACATTGTCTTCGCATGTGCCACAGTGCCGCAAATGAAGCTATTAAGTGTGCAAATATTGAGTTCACATCAAAAATTCAACACATTGATGAAGCACGTTCATAACAAATCGAAATTGAAAACGAAATCAAATTCAAACCACATCAGATCCCAGACGAATATTGAAAAGAAACGAAAAATATGAATAAATAAAAATGTATTTATATATTTAGACTTATTTGAATTTAACACATTTTTGTTTGAGGCTCAAACAATATTTTTGATAGCTGGCAACAAATTCAAGTTGAAAGTGTAGCTAAACTTAATAAAACTTAAGAAACATATTTAATGTTCCTTGGCATAATAGATAAAATCGTTTCAAAAAATAAAATGACAAGAAAAGAAATAACAAAATAAATAAAAGGAATTATAATATTAATATTTAAAAAAAAAATAATTTAAAATATTTAAAATAAAAATAATTTAAAAAAAAAAAAGAAAAATCATGTAAATAAAAATAAGATACATATATATTAATTATAAAATCAAAATAATATTAATATAAACATAAAAGTGTGAACTTAATTAAATAAAAAATAAATAAAACAAATATAATGGCGTAATAAATACATAGAATGCATATAATAAATAAAAAATTTATAAATAACTATAAAAATAGCTTTATTTAATCAAACGTATTTTGTGTTGGCGAAACTTATTTTTAAATATTCTTTTTGAAATTGGCATTTAAACAGCTTTCAGTTGAGAATTTAGTGTACGCATTTTTATGGCTAGCCTGACTTTATATTTCAAATTTTACTATAATCTTGCAACATATATTTATTACTACATATAATCTTAGCATTCAGTCAGTTAAGATCAAGTAGACGCTATGTTTCTTTAACATTTGCCCCACTGTGCATTTCTGTGGGCCTTTGTTTAACTTTTCTGCAGCGTTCACGCTGTTGTTGCTCTTGTTGTAGCCGTTGTCGCTGTTGTTGCTGTTGTTGTTGCTATTGTTGTACGCCTGTTTGTGAAAGTGATGGGCGGGCAAGGGCGGGCTGCGGGCGCAGGGATAGCGTGCGCCATAAAAAAGCGCTCGAGGTTGTTAAATTGACAACGTTAAACACTTTGTTTGGCATTTTCTGCATTATTAGGCGAAACTGCCGTCTGTCGCTGTAATTGATGCTCCAACAAACAGAGAGCTTCCCCAATGGCCCCCTGCACACACCGTCGCAGCGTAATCCCCGCTGTTGACTGTTATCGCGACCCAAAAGTCACAAACAAGCCCGAGCACTGATTTAAATGGCTCAAAAGTTAAGTTATCGTAATGCTAAGCGGATTAGCTATACGAGAAATTGTGACTCTTTCATATGGTTGACAACCTTGTGACCTGATAGAGTGGGAGTTGCTGGTGTGTCTATAGTATAAGTAAATATTTCGGCTGATTTCACTGACAATTTGAAATGATATTATATTATGGAAAGTTTTAATCCCTTTAAGTGGCTGCCAAACGGCCGGAAATGACTGTGAACTCAAGTCAACTCAAGTGTAGTGAAGTAAAGTAAAGTAAACTGCTGCTGCTGCTACTGCTGCTGTCCGCTGCTTGTTTAATGCATAAATTCGATTAAATGCCAAAAAGGTTAAATCTCAGCCAGAGGAGAAGACAGAGAGCGTATGCCACGCCTTATCCTTAAATTAGGCACGAGCGCACGTAAAGCTGTTGAATGTCATGTCAAAGGGCACTCAAGATGCGAGCACAAGAGACGCTCGTAAACTTTAGCCTCCCTCTCTCTTTCCCTCTCTCTCTCTCTCTCTCCATATACATATATATTTTTATCTTTTCTGCAACTTCTTACTGTCCTCCGCCTTCATTTTTTATGACAAAGGCAAAGGATTATTTGCCTGTGCCTCTGCCTCTGCCTGTGCAAATCGCATAAAATGCAAAACGTATTAAAATTGACAATAAAGCGGCTTTTTTTTATGTTTTTTTATATGCACGAAGACAACGGCAGATTCACCTTTAAAAGATACAAAGAGAGAGAGAGGAGGGTCTGGGCTGAAAATTCGCTTAAAAATGCTTAAAAAGAAAGAGAAACATTTTAAAGCTCGTTATGCATCTTTTAGTGGCCTCGAGAAGGTTCTGTTTATTTGCCACTTAATTTACCACAGTCTGTTGCAGCTTCGCTTCTTTTCTCAATTGCCGTAGCCACTGGAGTACAAAATATCCGCTCAACTGCAACTTATAACAATCTTCTGAGCACACACACGCACGCACACACACATATGCATAAACACGTGTTTGCCTGTTATTATTGTTGCTCCTGTTAGCCCTGTGCATCGCACTCCATCCTCTGATTTACACACACCCACACCAGCTATAGCTGTCTTCCCTCATACACACTGACTTTATATATATTTTTTTCTTGTTGCGTTTCTTTTCCTTAAATGCTCTGCCTTACTTAGAGCATGCAATGTATTTTCTTATCCTGTTTGGCAAATTTACGACCAGACAATTGTCGTTAATCTTTAGTTTAACTTTGCGCAATTAACAAAAAATAACTGATAATTAACTAGCTCAGCGGGGATTTGTATTAAGATAACAATGCTGAGCACTGGCATTTCAAGGGAGCATTGAGAAAAAACTATTTACTGTAAAAAGAGTGAAAAATAACACAGATATACGAGAGGTAGATATAGGAAATTAATAATAGATCTTAAATTGCTGTAAAAAGTTTTGAGTGTGGCAAAGAGAGGGACAGAGCAAGAGGGAAAGAGAAGGGAATACAGCTGAGATATGAACTTGAATGAAATTGAATAGAATTTGATTAAGGACTTCAATAAAATTGCTTTTTATTTTTTTATGTATACTTTTTTATAGTAATTTTAATTTATTAATGCTTGAGAAAAATGTTATAAAAAAAACCAAAGAGAAATATATATATTTTGTATATAAGAAAATATAATATAATAATAAATATAGTAATATTTATTATTAAAATATTGTAATATAATAATAAATATAGTAATAAATACAAAAATAAATTAAAGCTCTATATAAATAGGTTGATTAAAGAAGTGTGATATTATTATCGATGAAAATATTGTAGCAGCTGCTTAAGTTATCGATAACATCATATGCACAACTTATTTTATTGTAGTATATTAGTATATTTTATTTTAGTATATTTTATAAAATATATCAAAACTTTTAGCCAACATTTTATTTTGTTTAATATTTTTTTCAATTGATTCCAAAACTCAAATTTATTTTTTATAATTTTTTGAATTCAAACTGATTTGAAATCTTAACTTATTTCACAATTTGTTTTCAAAACATGAATCTCTCTACAATGTAAACTAAATAACTGTAAAGTTTTACAATATCAGCATTATCTCCTGAAGTCTTCTGCAACTTGTTGGCAATAGAACAATTGCAAACTTATTTTAAGTACATAAATTAAATTTTTTGTTTTAAGTTCAAGCTCTTGGCTATTTATAGAGCATTAAAGTTTCGTTCAGTTTTATATATATATATATTTTTTTTTATTTGTATTTTTGTTTATGCATTTTAACATTTTTACTCGCTCAGTTTGTATTTTTGTGTGAGTTATTACGGCAACTTTCAAAGCATAAAAATTTCTTACTACTTGGCTCCAACGAAGCATAAAAACTTATGACTTGTCTATTCGACAGACACACTAACACACACAGACACAGCTAGACACATGAGCTGGGGGCCTCGTGCTGCATGCGCGCTGCACTTTGTTTGTTTGTGCCGGTAATATTTCCTTAAATCGAGTAAACAAGTGGAATTCAACAAAGCGGAAACGGAAGCACAATGCGTAGCTCTGCCGCTGTGTTGTGAGTTACCTAAACACACACACACACATACAGACAGACAGCCATACACATGCTACACGTATCTCATACGCGATGTTGTCTCAAATATGGCGGCAAATATACTTTGCTGCTCAGCTGCAGCAGCAGACGCTGCTCTTCTCTCAACACATACTCCTGCTCTGGCTCTTGCTGCCTCGGCCTGGCCTGCTTTCGCTTGGCTTTCTGTTGTTTTTCTTGGAAATTGCTGTTAAAAATAACAAAGCTCGTTGCGAGTTTCTTGCTTCACGTTTTGCTTGCCAAGTTACTTCCTTCCTCTGCTTACAACTCGCACTCTCTCTCTCTCTCTCTCGCTCTCTCTCTATGTGTCTATCTCTCTCGTTTTCTTTCTGCTTTTACTTGTTGTTTGTCTTAGTTATGCCAGCTACATCCACTCAGCCTCTGCCTCAATTGAAATTGAGACGCGACGCGACGCTTGGCAATTGTATTTATTTGCTCTGCTAAATGGCATAATCGAAGCCGTAGCCGAAGCTGATGCCGAAGTCGACCCCGCACACAGCGACAATTCACTTCTGCTCGCTGACAGGCTTTGTGGTGCACAGATTTTCAAAATGCCAACATCAAAAGAGGAGCAAACAAAACTATGTACACACACACACACACGCACACTCATTTCTATATGGGGAATCCTCTTATTTACCTTATTAGTGTAGAGATTTTCCAAAAGGGGTCGATGGCATAAGCCTTATGTCAAGTCTTATAAACACTTCTTGCGCTCTTCACGACAGCAAATATTGAGTGTAAACAATTACTTAGCCAAAGATTTACTTTACTTATTATAACTTTAAGAAATTTTGCTTAAAGTAAGGCGAAACTTGTCAAGTTGCCATCACAATTCAGCTTTGGCTCAGGCTCTGATTATAATCTGTTTTCTTAAAGCTGGCTGGAAATTATGTTGAAGTCTAAGTATTGGGCATAGTTTGTCATGAAAGCATTAAGCTTCGTTTTAGTTTGATTTATATATTTGATAATTAGATACATTTTTGAGACAGAATTATTGACGAGCTTGGCAAATATATTACTTAGAGGTAACAGACGGCAGCAGACGAGACTTTTCAAG